>CAUYQV010067613.1:0-19802 GCA_963574575.1 Galagoides demidoff
TGGCTGCAACCAAAAAATGGCCGGGCGTTGTGGCAGGCGCCTGTGGTCCCAGCTACTTGGGAGGCGGAGGCAGGAGACTCGCTTGAGCCCAGGAGTTGGAGGTTGCTATGAGCTGTGATGCCATGGCACTCTACCCAGGGGACAGCTTGAGGCTCCGTCTCAAAAAATAAAATAAAATAAAATAAAGGTCTTATACTACTAGCAAAGTGGTATATATCACTTGAAAGTAGACATCAGTGAGTTAAAGATGTATACTATAAACCCTAACACAATCAGGAAAATAAAACCAAGAGTTATGGCTAATAAGTCAGCAAAACAAAATGGAATCAAAAAATATCTGAGTGCTTACTTTGGCAGCACATATACTAAAATTGGAACGATACAGAGAAGATTAGCATGGCCCCTGTGCAAGGATGACATACAAATTCGTGAAGCGTTCCGTACTTAAAATATATATATATATATATATATATATATATATATATATATATATACACATATATTTGATTGGTCATTGTATCCTCAATGATTCCCCACAATAAAAAATATATATATTTGACTGGCTGGGTGCGGTGGCTCATGCTTGTAACCCTAGCACTCTGTAAGGTTGAAGCGTGTGGACTGCTTGAGCTCAGGAATTCGAGACCAGCCTGAGCAAGAACTAGACCTCATCTCTAAAAAAAATAGCCAGGCATTGTAAGCAGATACCTGTAGTCCCAGCTACTTGGGTGGCTGAAGCAAAGGAATCACTTGGAGCCCAAGAGTTTGAGATTGCTGTGAGCAATGATGCTACAGCACTCTACCAAGGATGACAAAGTGAGACTCTGTCTCAAAACAAAACAAAACAAACAAACAAAAACAGGCTTCAACTGTTTGTTTTCTGTTTGTTCTATTCTCTTTTCCTTTCTTTTTTTGGAGACAGAGTCTCACTATGTGAGCTCTTGGTAGAGTGCCATGGCATCACAGCTCTAACTCTTGGACTCTAGCGATTCTCCTCCTTCACCCTCCCAAGTAGCTGGGACTACAGGCCCCAGCCACAATGCCTGGCTATTTTTAGAGATGGGGTCTTGCTCTAGCTCAGGCTAATCTCAGAACTGGTGAGCTCAGGCATCCCCTCACCTCAGAGTTGGAGATTGCTGTGAGCTGTGATGCCATGGCACTCTACCCACGGCAACAGCTTGAGGCTCTGTCTCAAAAAAATAAATAAATAAGTAATTTTAAAATAAAAATAAATAAAAGATTCTATAAAAAGCTGCCACTACCTCCTACCTACAGGAAACACACCTAAAACATAACACATAAGGGAAATGACATCAGCAAAATGGCTGATGGTTCCAGGCTCTGGTTCCCCAACAGAAACATCAAAAAAACAAAGGCTAGGCTTGGTGCCTGTGGTTCAAGCGGCTAAAGCGCCAGCCATATACACCTAAGCTGGCGTGTTCAAAACCAGCCCAGGCCCACCAAACAACAATGATGGCCACAATGAAAAAGTAGCTGGGCATTGTGGCCAGTGCCTGTGGTCCCAGCTACTTGGGAGGCAGAGGCAGGAGAATCACTTGAGTCCAGGAGTTGGAGGTTGCTATGAGCTGTGATGTCAAGGCACTCTGCCCAGGGCAACAACTTGAGGCTCTGTCTCAAAAACAAATAAACAAAGAAGCAAACCAAAAACAGTGGCTAGGTGCAGTTGCTCACGCCTATAATCCTGGCACTCTGGGAGGCCAAGGCAGGAGGATTGCTTGAGCTCAGGAGTTCAAGGTCAGCCTGAGCAACAGCAAGACCCCGTCTCTAAAAAATAGCCGGGCATTGTGGTGGGTGCCTGTAGTCCCAGCTACTTGAGAGGCTGAGGGCAGGAGGATGGCTTGAGGCCAGGAGTTTGAGGTTGCTGTGAGCTAGGCTGAGGCCATGGTACTCTAATCTGGCAAGAGAGTGAGACTTTGTCTCAAAACAAAACAAATTCAAAAAACAAGCAGAATTGCTAAACTGTGCTGGAGTTCTGGAAAAGACTCAAAGGTTTCCAGTAACCAAGTGTCCAATCAAGAAAAAGCCATCTTGGCTCGCGCCTATGGCTCAAGTGACTAAGGCCCCAGTCACACACCTGAGCTGGCGGGTTCCAATCCAGCCTGGGCCTGCCAAGCAACCATGACAGCTGCAACCAAAAAAGAGCTGGGCATTGTGGCAGGCCCCTGTAGTCCCAGCTACTTGGAAAGCTGAGGTAAGAGAATCACTTGAGCCCAGGAGTTGGAGGTTGCTGTGAGTGGTGATGCCATAGCACTCTACCAGGGTGACAGCTTGAGGCTCTGTCTCAAAAAGAAAAAAAAGAAAAAGCCATCTTGGGCAGCGCCTATGGCTCAAGGAATAGGGCGCCAGCCCCATATACTGGAGGTAGTGGGTTCAAACCCAACCCCAGCCAAAAACTGTAAAAAATTAAAAAAAAAAAAAAGAAAAAGAAAAGTCCATCTTCAAAATGGGAGGAGATTTTTTCCAGCATTTTCACTTTCACTTGCCCCACCTGGCATGGTGGCAGTCTTGGTCAGCCTGGAAGTAGCCAGCCAGTCCCCATCACAGCCGGCATTCAGTAAGCATGCAGACATAGTTAGGCATAGCCATTCCCTCACTTGAACTGGACCTGTGTGGAGTGGAGACTTTCTTGGTAAATTGTTGGGTAAATACTTTCTTTTTTTCTTTTTTGAGACAGAGTCTCAAGCTGTTGCCCTAGGTAAAGTGCCGTGGCATCATAGCTCACAGCAACCTCAAACTTGGGCTTAAGTGATCCTCTTGCCTCCATTTTTTTTTTTAAATAGAGACAGGGTCTCAATTTTTGCTCAGGCTGGTCTAGAACCCGTGAGCTCAAGCAATCCACCCACCTCGGCCTCCCAGAGTGCTAGAATTATAGGTGTGAACTACCACGCCTGGGGGGGGGGGCAGTAAATACTTTCTATTTGTTCACCTGTTCTATTTTCCTTTCTTCTTGCCATCTGCTGAATTGACTATTCATTATTCTATTCCCCCTATTTGTTTTCCACTGCTAATGTGGAAAGAGCACACCTAGAGCAGGCATCCATGCGGGTGAATGTGTGGTCTGGGGACATGAAGATACTCACCAGACCACCCCACAGATGTGTCTTCTGGGAGGAATCAGTCTTCTGAGGAGAACTATAGAGATGGTGCATACCCTTGGGGAAGATTGGCGAACATGACAGGACAAATGTTCTGTGTCTGTGTGACCTTTGCATTCAATCCCTGCTCCCCAGCAGGGAGGGTAGCACAGTGGTTATGGTGCCAGCCACATACAACGAAGTTGGCAGGTTCAAACCCAGCCCTGGCCAGCTAAAACAATGACAACTGCGACAATAACAATAACAACAAGAAAATAGCTGGGCGTTGTGGTGGACACCTGTAGTCCCAACTACTTGGGAGGTTAAGGCAAGAGAATTGCTTAAGCCCAAGAGTTTGAGGTTGCTATGACCTGTGACACCACAGCACTCTATTGAGGTCAACATAGTGGGACTCTGTCTCAAAAATAAAATAAAATATTAGTCTAATGTAAAATCTTTTACAAGATGCATACCTTTTTTTTTTTTGAGATGGAGCCTCAAGCTATACCCCTGGGTAGAGTGCCATGGCATCACAGCTCATAGCAACCTCCAACTCCTGGGCTCAAGCGAGTCTCCTGCCTCCCCCTCCCAAGTAGCTGGGACCACGGGTGCCCGCCACAACGCCTGGCCATTTTTTGGTTGCAGCCATCATTGTTTGGCGGGCCTGGGCTGGGGATTCGAACCCGCCACCCTAGGTGTACGTGGCTGGCGCCTTAGCCGATTGAGCCACATGTGCCGAGCCACAAGATGCAGCATACCTTAATACACTTTAACCTATATTCCAATTCACACAAACTCCCTCTTCCACTACGCCTCATGTGATGTTAAACTCATCCACTGACTTCTCAAAATGTTTTTTTTTTTGTTTGGGATTCTTTGAGGGTACCAAGAATTAGGTTTACCCTGATTGCATTTGTTAGGTAAAATCCCTCTTAGAATTGTGTCCTGCCCCGAAAAGGTGTGCCATACACCATGACCCCCTCCGCCCTCATCCCCTCTCCCTCATTCCCCTACTTTCCACTTTGTATTAGATCATCTACTGCCTTCATATTAGAACTGAGTACATTGGATTCTTGTTTCTCCATTTGACTTCTCAAATTTTGTTATCTGTCTCAGGTCTATCACTTCTACTTGGTTCTTTTTCAACCTATTTTCAAAGTTTTAAATTTCTTACTCATTTTTTCTTTTTTTTGAGACGGAGCCTCAAGCTATCCCCCTGGGTAGAGTACCATGGCATCACAGCTCACAGCAACCTCCAACTCCTGGGCTCAAGCGAGTCTCCTGCCTCCGCCTCCCAAGTAGCTGGGACCACAGGCACCTGCCACAACGCCTGGCCATTTTTTGGTTGCAACCATCATTGTTGTTTGGCAGACCCCAGGCTGGGGATTCGAACCCGCCACCTTAGGTGTACGTGGCTGGCGCCTTAGCCGATTGAGCCACAGGCGCCAAGCCCTTACTCACTTTTAATCATTTTTCTGTCCAGGATCATAGCAAGATAACTATTTTATGTTGATGTCTGATCATTCTAACATGAGCAGTCTGTGTGTATCTGTTATCTCTTATTTTTCCTGAGTCGTACACATGTTGTCTTGATTCAGGATGCCTTTAGTTAGATCAGGGATACTATTGTAATCAGATTCACTTTAGATGGGCTTGGTCTGGGACTGATTACCAGCAGGTAATGACGCATTTCTGTACTTTTAGCCCATTCCCAGCCAGCTCTATAGGCCTGCTTTTTTATCCGCAAAATGAGGTAATAATCATGTTTCAATCATATGGTCTTCATTAAGTCAGTGACAACTTCTGAGTTCCTAGATCCAGTCATACTTGAAACTAGTATTTATTTTTTGCTTAAGTCAGTATGAACTGGGTTCCTCACAGCAACTACCTTGACTGGGAGGTTTGTGGGTGGCAACGCTGGGGCTGAGTGGCCCTGAGTGAGTCTTGCCAGAGCCAATGCAAAGGCAGCAGACTGGGCAGAGGGATATGGGCCCTCAGGTGCCACTGAACAGGATTCCCCCCTTAAGTATGCAAGATTGGGTGGCCTGTATATGTCCAGACACCACACATCCATGTTATTCCACCCCACAGCTGTCCCTTTAGGGGCTTTGTTTCTCAGAATTAATAGTTGGCTCTTCTGGGAGGGGTCTGGTGGGAGATGCTTAGTGCTTAAATGGCCTTTTTTTTCTCACACTATGCTTCTCTGTTCAGTATCCATTATCCTGGGGTAGGTGCTCCATCTCACTTCTCTGGGGTGAGGCTGGAGAGACCCTCCCTGCTGGGGGAGCAGGGATGGAATGCAGAGGTCACACAGACACAGAACATTTGTCCTGTCATGTTCACTGATCTTCCAAGGGTATGCATCATCTCTATAGTTCTCCTCAGGAGACTGATTCTTCCCAGAAGACACAACTGGGGATCTGTTTTTTTGTTGTTTTGTTTTGAGACAGAGCCTCAAGCTGTCACCCTGGGTAAAGTGCCGTGGCATCACAGCTCACAGCAACCTCCAACTCCTGAGCTCAAGTGATTCTCCTGCCTCCACCTCCCAAGTAGCTCAGACCACAGGTGCCCACCACAACGCCTGGCTATTTTTTGGTTGCAGCCGTCATTGTCATTTGGCAGGCCCGGGCTGGATTTGAACCCACCAGCTCAGGTGTACGTGGCCAGCGCCTTAGCCACTTGAGCCACAGGTGCTGGGCCACAACTGGGGATCTGTGGGGTGGTCTGGTATCTTCATGTCCCCAGACCACACATTAGCCCACATGGATGCCTGCTCCAGGTGTGCCCTTTCCACATTAGCAGTAGTGCAGCTCATGGCCACAGAAAGCTTTGCAGTCCCGGGTCCAGAGAGGCAAAACACCCCTCTCTAGCAACCAACTTCAGTGTAATGCATGAGATACGCTGATCTCCTGACGGAACCCTAGCAATTCCTTAACCTCAGGTTTCCCCATCTGAAACTGGAGATGACAACTCCCACATGAGATTGCTTGCGAAGATTATTGAGTCAGTATTTGTAAAATGCTTTAGAAAAAACTTAGCACATAGCTGGTGCTTGGAATAGTGCTTGGCACCCAGATGGTGATTCAAAAGCACTTAGAATAGCAGCACCTGGCACATAGTTAATGCTCAGAAAGCACTCAGAGCAGCATCCATCACACACCTGGCATTCAATCAGCACACAGAACATAGGCATAAAACTGGTGCTTAGTTAAGTACGCGGGAAATAAAAACCCACACTGCTCAGTGAGGACCAGACTGGCACTTTATATATACACTCACAGCGGAAGGGACAGTGTCTCAATAAGAAAATACACTCTGAGTTCAGGTAAACCCCCATATTCACCCACGCAGAACACTCCAAGCTGAGCAGAGGGAAGGGGACGGCCATAAAGACTAGGAGGGAAGGTTTCTGCTCTAAGAGGCAAACACAGGCGGGGAGCACACTGCTGGGAGGAGATAGGACCTTTTCTTCCCGGGATAGAGCAATGCAGCGGCACAGGAGAACAGTAGCCACAACTAAGCCTGTAACACCTGAAGGGGTGCTCCTGACACAGGTAAGAGAATGGGGTTGGACACAAGAAGCAGGATAGTGAAGAGGGCTTCCTTCCCTGGGGCAGGACCCAGGGCCCCTTAGTTAACATCCATGAACTCAGAGCTGGGTGGGGAACTGCAGGCAGGGGAGGTTGGGGGGCTAGATGAGCCAGACTGGGACTGCGGGCGTCGTGCCACATCCTGGCGTTGGTAGAAGAGCACGTATGCTGCCTTGGACTGTAGGGAGAGGACAGGAATCAGTGTGGGTTCCAAGGAAAGGGTGGAATCAGAAGGGGAGAGAGAAGGAGAGAGAGAAAGGGAGAAAGGAGGATGGAAGTGGCACCTCAATCTGATTCTCATTCACAGGGGAAACGCTGTTGTCGTCAAAGTAGTGCCACTGGCCACTGTCCTTGTTGCAGGCAAATGTTGTGTCTGAAAGGGAGGGGACATGATCTTAACCCATGCTCCTGCTCCTAAGAGATGTCCGGCCAGATCCACTCTCTCACTCCTCCTTATGCTGACAACCTTGCCACTGGCTCACATGCCTAGTCACCTTCTAGGGATGCCCTGACCTCCCAGCCCAGACCCCCATCCCTCCAAGGGCATGCCCCTGCCCACTGCCTGGCACATACAGTGTCCATCACGCATGCCCCCATAGTGGTTGGAAACTGCGATGAGATCATATTTGTAGAGCTCTGGAGCTGACTCATTCTGCGGTTTGAGGACAAACTCAGAGAAGTCCAGGTCCCTGTAGTACAGGAGAGGGTTAATACTGGTACCCACCTCCCACCCCCCACCACTGCCATCCTCAGCCATTCTCCCCCTGGCCCCTGACCGGATAGGAAACTGCACAAGGGTATCCAGCTTCTCTCGGGAAAACTTGGTGTAGGAAAAGCGTTTCAGGTGGATGATAAGAATCTCAGGCAGCATCCACAGGTCCAGCTTCTTGGTGGCCAACTGGTGCTGCTTGCAGGAGGGGCAGTACCTACGGACAAGATGGAGTCAGCAGACATTTCCTGGGAACCCACTGCACACCCTCTGTACTGCTGGGCTTTTATGTACTGTGTGGCCCATAGAGACGCTGCTCTTACCATTAGTCTGCCCAGTGCTCTAGCTCACTCTGTTCCCATTAAAATAATTTCACTCAATAAGTATTTACTGATTGCCTTTTATATGCTTTCAAACTATTTTATATTTTTGTTTGATTTCTGGCCCATGAGTTGCTATCTTATTTTAGAGTATGCCTCTATCCCTATAGTTTCCTCTCTTCCTATTTCAGTCACTGATTCATTCACCAGGTATTTACTGATTGCCTACTGTTTAATCCCGCTGTACTATTTTGTATTTCTGTTCTACTTCTGCTCCATGAAGATGCTGCTCTTCTTTTTGAGACTGGCTTTATGGTTTTGGTTCTCTCTTCTGGCTTATTCTGCAAGTGTCTACTGAGCATCTATTGAATATCCAATACTACTTTAAGCAGTGAAAAGCTACACACAGTGAGCCTAAAAGTCTTCGCCCTCAAGGAGTTTACTCTCTAATGGAGATGACAGCACAGAAGGGGATATAGGACATTACATCAAGTGGCACCAGAGCTATAAAGAGAGGAATGCTCAGCTAAGAAGAAAAGAACATGGAGAAGATGAAGAGATGATATTGGTGGAGGGGATGACTTTTAACAGGGTAGTCAAAGTAGGTCTCCCTGATGAGGTCATGTTTTATTGTAGAATTGAGCAAAGAAGTTTGTAGATACCTGGGGGAAGAACATCCCTGAGAGAAGGAACAGCCCAGGCAAAGGCCCTATGGTGAGAGTATGCTTGAGTGTTGGAGGCCAGGGTGGCAGGAAGGGTTGGAGCACAGAGGACAGTGGAAGGAGAAAGAGCTAACAGGGGATCAGGCAGGTAATGCTACCCAATGAAAGCCCATAGGCCCCATTCTGGCCCCTCACCAGGGGTTTTCCTTCTCCAGGGTCTCCACAGTGGTGAAGAGCTCAATGCACTCCTGCAGCTGTACTGGAGCTTTCTTTAACACGTACCCAACGCATTCATGCTTCACGTAGCCCTGGGGTTGGGTGAACAGATGGCCAGAAGGTCAGGTTTGAGTAGGGGTGGAGAAATGGGAAGTGGGGGTGGGAGACATGCTGAGTGGGTCAGAGCGCACAGACTCTGAAGTTAGGAACCTGAGGCCCTGGAGCTCTCAGAGGGTGTTCAGGTTCCAAGGCCAGGCTAGACCTAGACCTGGATCTCTTGGCTCTGCTCCCAGCTGAAGGAGTTGTGGGGAAGATGAGCGAAGAGTTGAAGGGCAAGACCGGAAAGTGCCCCCCTCCCTGGGATCTTGTTTACCTCAGCCTCTGCTTCATCATAGTAACGCTTCTTCATCTCTGGCTCCCAGTCAATGGCAATGTATGGCTGGGCTGGGAGTAAGGGGGAGACAAGTGGTCATGGGTCCTGCTGCTGCTAGGAAACCTATCTCCCACCTCCCACCCTGGCTCCCAACCAAAGAAGATACTTTGGACTTCTTCAGGGGAGGTCGTGCGGTCACTGGTCCCATTAGAGTTCACTGTCTGCAGGGTGAACAGTTGTTTGCGCCGTCGCCTTGGAGGCCACTGAGATGTGCCAAGGCAGTTGTCCAAGAGGAATGGGCACCTCCTTGTGACCCCAGAGCTGGGCCCAGGCTGTTCTGGCTCAGGGTCTCGGAGGCTGCCCCCAGTTGAAGGTCCAGGGATATTGTCTTTATCCTCCTCCTCATCATCTGCTACAACAGGGAGGATGTCAGAGATGGGAAGATGTGACTCCAAAGGGCTGAGCTGCAACACACACCTACACAAACACTGTGTGGTCCAGACTTATCCCAGCTCCCAACCTACTGACCCTCAGCCCCTCACCCCCCACTCAAGCCAAGGGACCACTTGTACAGACCCTCATCATCCTTGTTAACCCTCTTTCCCTCCTCTCCCTCACCTTTCTCATCCGCATCGTCCTCATCATCTGAGCTAGGTTTGGTCACGTAGCGCCTGCAACAGAGCAGAGGAGACTCCCAAGGCAGGGGCACAAGGACAATAGACAGGGCCCAAGATTTTACTCTGGTGATGATGGGAAGCCATTGGTAAACCCACACATGAAACATTCTTAATTATGGGCCTGAGGTCTGAGGGGGTGACATGTAAATGCATAAATAGGCCAAGGCTGTCAACAGGGGCCTCAGAATGCAGACTCGTATGCCAGTCAAGAGTGTGGAGTTTCACTCTAGTAAAGCTGCAGGTGAACACATAACCAGCTGTAAATGCCCTTAGGGAAGACCTCTGGGGAGTGAACTATATAGTATAAAATGAGGGAGGAGAGACTAATCCAGACAAGGTGCTGCTTTGTCTGCCATGGTAAGGACTCTGAATTTGGGGTACAGTGAAAATCTACTGGCAAAAGAACAAATAACCAAGTCTCTCCCAGGAGGAGACAAGTGAATAAATGGCAAAGCTATGTGTGTTTGGTTTGTCTTGTTCACCTCTGTGTCCAGCACCTAAGAGATGCAGTAGCAAAGCCACAGGTTGAGAGAAAAGTAAACCCTGTATGTTCTTCTATGGCCAAAATAAGTTCAAATTATCTTTCAGATATTAAAGGGTAGATGCCAAATAAGCAGCTAAACACCCAGGTCTGAGTTCATATCCCTTCCCCAGTCCCTGGAAAAGGGACACTTACGAGAGCCGGTACATTAAGATGTTATACAGGCCCTCCCAGGTGAACCGGTCCCGAGGCACGGACACCAGGAGCGGGTGCCCGAAAAGCATCAAGCCATAGTAGGAATTGTTGTAGTCACGGGCAGGGGTGCGCTCCCGCAGGTAGACAGGAACCACAATATCCTCTCTCGAGCCCTCGAGAGGCTCCAATCGTCCTGATACCTCATACCTGTGGGGGTAAATAACAGGTCATACCTAATCAGGGCCTCCCCAGGACAACCCCCTGACTCTGCCTTGGTGGCTTCATCCACTCACCCCTTACCACCTGAAAATATTTTTGAAAGGGTCTGAAAAGGTGGCTCATGCCAGTAATCCTAGCACTTGGGAGACCGAGGTAGGTGGATTGCCTAAGCTCAGGAGTTTGAGACCAGCCTGAGAGTGAAACCTTTTGTCTCTAAAATAAAATAGCCGGGTGTTGGTGTTGGGTGCCTGTAGTCCCAGCTACTTGGGAAGCTAAGGCAAAATAATTACTTAAGCCCAAGAGTTTGAAGTTGCTGTAAGCTGTGACTTCATGGCATTCTACCAAGGGTGACAAAATGAGACTCTGTCTCAAAAAAAAAAGGGCGGGGGCAGCGCCTGTAGCTCAGTAGGCAGGGAGCTGGCCATACATCAAGAGTGGCAGGTTCAAACCTGGCCCAGGCCAGCTAAAGTAACAATGACAACTGTTAACAACAAAAAAACGGGCGGGCATTGGGGCAGGCGCCTGTAGTTCCAGCTACTTGTGAGGCTGAGGCAAGAGAATCTCTTAAGCCCAAGAGTTTGAGATTGCTGTGAGCTGTGACGCTACAGCATTCTTACCCAGGGCAATAGCTTGAGACGCTCTCAAAAAAAAAAAAGTAAAAAAAGTGGGGGGGTCTGAAAAGCTACCAAATGTTCTCTGCCTTCCAAACTATTAGATGATTTGCACAGCACTTTATGTGCTATTTTTTATAAAGTACTTTGGTGTTATCAGAGTGTTGAGAGGGTTAAAAATTTTTAGTGACAAAGAGCTTTAAAAAACGTTTTATTTTTGGAAGACATTGCTTTGTTTATAAATACCTCTTCTATTCTTAAGTAACTATTTCAGTTCTTTTTTTTTTTTTTTTTTGAGACAGAGTCTTATTATGTCGCCCTCGGTAGAGTGCCATGGCATCACAGCTCACAGCAACCTCCAACTCTTGGGATTAAGCAATTCTCTTGCCTCAGCCTCCCAAGTAGCTGGGACTACAGGCACCCACCACGACACCCACCTGGCTATTTTGTTGTTGTTGTTGTTGTAGTTGTCATTGTTGATTAGCAGGCCTGGGCTGGGTTTGAACCCACCAGCCCTGGTGTATGTGGCCATATACATATGGCTCCAGCTGCTGAGCCACATTTCAGTTCTTAGTTACCCAAAGATTTAACAAGTTTGCTGAATGTTACTATGTTCACAAAGTGTCTTAGCATTTTGTATTAGAAAAATCTTTTTGTTTTTGAGAACTGCAATACAGGGAGGAGTTGAGCTTAGTATTGGGCACACAGAAGGGGCCTAGTAAGTGTTGAATGAGGTAAATAAGAAACAGTAGCCTCCCTCTGGTAATAAGGAAGGAAATGCTCAAGGACACCATGTCTAAGGCTCTGTCACCTCACCCATTGACAATGCCAAGCCCCTTGCCCTGCCAAGGCACATGGCTGAAGCTCTGCACAGGACAGGTGCCCAGTGGATGAGGCAGAGGAGGCAGGCCCATACAAAAGAAGTGTACCAGGTTCCTGAGGAACCACCATCTCCTCTTGGGTCCCCTCACTCACACGAAGATATCATCACGGTCCAAGATGCCGCTCAGAGATTCCTCCAGCTGGTAGAGCTTATAGAAGCGGTGACTGAAGACATCAGCCACCATCATCTGGGAAGAGGATGCAGACAGGGGGTTTGTCAGTCTGTAAGCTCTCCCCAGCCCTTCTGCCTTCTTGCCCCTGAATCCTGCCCACTCCCCCGGTCCACATAGTCTCACCCTCTCTGGAGAGATACCCGTGTGTTTGGACAGAGCCACACACAGATCCGAAATTTTGCCTTTCTTGGGGACCACAAGCCGGTGCTAAGGGAGAAACAGCATCCATAAAAAATCAGAAGAGCTTGCAGAGCATCAATGCAGGAAACCTTGAAGTGTGGCAGAGTAATTCGACTCTGACTACATGTTCCTCATTATGTCCCCATTCCCCTCATACCTGCTCTGGCTTGCGGCGGGGATCCATGGGAATAAAGAAGACCTCCAAAACCCTCTTGTGGCTGACAGGCAGTGGGACACTGAGGTAGCAGAAGGGGTCGAAGGTCACAGACACATTGCCACAATCAGGACACACCAGCGTGGACTTGAAGAGACCATGGAAAGTGTCCACGATCACAGAATCATTCCGCCGTTTGTGGTTTTGCCAGGCCTCCTGAGCCACCTCCTGTTAACAGGGTCATGGTGATGGTGGGGATTGCATGGGGCAGGGGTAACTATGGTCTGGGATGGATTTGTACGGAGTTAAGTCCAGAGACAGAGTTATAGGTAGGGAGACTAAATTCACTATGGGACAGGGGTTTATGTGGGCAGGACACTGCCAGGGCTCACCAGGTTGGGTGTGGGGGCAAATGTGGTACTAGAACTAAGGTTGGACTGAGGGTGGAAGTGAGGTCATGGTAGAGGAACTGAACAGGAAACGGGGTGGAGGATACCCCAGGGAGGCCAGAGAACCCCTGAGTTCTCGATGGTTTTAGTAGGACACTCAGGATGGGATCCCTGGGAGCAGCCCACCTGATCTGGCCGCCCTGCGGCATCACACAGCTCCACATACTCCTTCTTCTTGACCCGATTGAGGTCCTCATGCAGCCCATCCAGGAGAAATGACAGCAGCTCCTGCGAGTCATGCTGCTGATAGCCCAGAAACTGGGATGCAAAATGGCCAACCTTGGTCTGAGAAGATGAGCAGGGTCATCAGAATGAGACAGGTTAGGCAAACCAAGAGGAGTAGGGGTTGGGGGAGTACTCAGGGTTGATTCACACCTTAAACACATGGGGCACGATGGAGCGGTGGTGCCCAGACCACGCCTGCTTCACCAGGTCCGCATAGGCCTCTGCGATCTCACCCTTCATGCCCAGTGGGTTACGGAAGTTCAGCTCCTCCAGGTAGCGATTGTTGAGGAAATACTCAGTGAGCTGTGGCACATTGCTGAGGCACTGCATGGGGCAGGGGCCAGGTAAATGGGACAGAGGACAAAGATGGCAAAAGAGAAAAGGAAGCGAGGAGAGAAGAGAAAGTAAAATGGGGGAAAGGGAGAGGCAGGAGAAAAAGGATCAGGAGAGTGGGGAAGAGACAATATTAGTATTTCATAAGAAGAAAGAATGTGGTAGCAAAGGAGAGAAGAGGGAGAGTGAGGATAAGCATAGGGAGAAGGTACAGGCAGTCCTTGGGTTACGAACAAGATAAGTTCTGTAGTTTTGTTCTTAAGTTGGATTTGTATGTAAGTTGGAACAGGTACATTTACCTATTACCTGTAATAGACTCCCTTCGTAAGTGCGAGTTGTACGTCAGTCGGATGTTTGTAACTCAGGGACTGCCTGTATTGATATTGCAGGAATGAATGTGGGCATGTCATTTCAGACATGTGGGGCCTTAGCTTTCAGCCCAACCCCTTGCACTGCAGTTCTCCCAGGTCCCGTGGGTGTGTCCCCAATCCCTAGCTCTTGCAGCCCACCCCTGCATCTGTGCCAGACACAGCTCGAATGGCCCAACCTGCAGAGCCGAGTTCATGAAGCATGTGTTGCCCAGATTGGTGAGGCCACAGATGCCGGGCTGGCCTTTGAAATCCTCATCCTCTTCTGACACATTGTTGTTCCTAGGGTTGGATGAGAAACCATCAGCTGAGGGCCTACTACTCATGAGTATGATGTGCTCATGGGCTGTCATTTTGCCTACTGTGGGATGCCCCCACTCTGAACCAGACACCCCAAGGGCTCACATGGCATGCAGCTGTGCACTGGGCCAAGTGCCATCTTTGTTTCGAGTCTCCATGACGACCAACTGGGTTGGAGGAAGAGAAAGAAGAGAAGGAAAGGCATTACTGGAGGGCCTTATGGGCACCTAGCCTTCACTTCTCCCAACCTGAATATTGCCAGGTGAGTCTATCTGCTGGTCTACCTGAGCAAAAAAGCTCTTCCCACCCTCACCTGCCCAGTCTCCAGGGCGGCCTCAAGCACTGTGACGTGTGTGTCACACAACCGATCCAAAGATCCTTCTGAGTTCTTGATCCAAAGCCGTGTCTCTTCCTGAGGGTCCACCAGAAACTGTTCCCGAGCTGTGCGCAATACTAGGTCTGTGGAGGGTGAGGGAGCACATTCCAGGTCTTCCTGAGACTCAAAATGACAGACCCATCTTGGCATCCCTGACTCATCCCCACATACCTTACATACTTGGTCGATACTTATGTTCCCAATCAATCTTCAAATGACTGACCCACACTCAGTATTTGAGCCCCGCAACAAACAACCTCTGCCATACCATGCAAGCCACTGGAATGTAGCTCACATATACCCTCAGTGCATACAATTTGGCCAATGCCTTCTTGGTCCTCCAAAGTCTGACCAGTGCCTTCTCAGTCAGCCACAGCCCAATCCCATGCATACTTAAGTCACTGAGTAGTGACCTGTAGCTCGGAACACCCAACTCATCCATGACTGTCATCGACTCACCAAGTGAATCTGTGTGGCTGAACTGAGCAGTGTGAGCTGTGTCCATATCACTGTGCTGGACAAGCAGCAGTTCTACTGGGTATACTTCAACCATCAGGGTGCTGGGCAGTTCTATGACCTGTAAAGGTAGACAGGTGCATACACAGGTATACTCACACAGATACAGACACTGTGACCCCTGAGATTAGAGCACACACATTGGCTTACACATAAAGCATACAAAACCACACATACAATGATCTGTGAAAGGAGCCACACAGGTGCACACACGGTGGACACACAAGGTACCTGTATAATGAGCTATGAGCGGGGAAGAGCACAAACACAGATGCATCTACCCAGTATACATGGATCTGGCCCCACCCTGGGCACACAAAGCTTTCCTCCTACCCAATGTCACCCAACCACTTATGGAATCTACATTACCCACCACCTTCCCCACCCACGATACCTTGCGTTCAATGGGTGGCTGGCCATGTTCTAGGCCATACCAGCTGACCAGATAATGCCAAGCAATTGCTGGCAGCAGCACATAATCCTTGCCTTCTTCCAGTCCCTCCTTGAGGCGCCAGCTTATCTGATCTGTGGGGAGGGGGAGGGAGTGGCAGAGGAAGAATCAGGGAAGGCAACAGTTGAATAACTCTGACCATCTCCCCAATAACCTAGCATGGACAATAGACTTATGATCATTTGTAGGGACAGAGGAGACAAGACAGGGCTAGGTTGATGTGGGGAGGTAGAGGCCCAGTACCTTCAAAGAGCTCAGCATTGTTGATATAGCCAGGGAAGGTGCTGGAATCCTGGTCCCCTCCCTGCACATACACTTCCCACTGTTTATACCAGTGCTGCTCCACAAGGAACCTAGGGCCCAGACAGGTGACATATGTTACATGGTTATCTGAGACTAAATGTACCAACATATTATAATTTAAGATGAAAATGTTTTAGCATCATATAAAAGTAAATAAATTAGAAGCAAAATTTATTCATAGAAACTCAGATTTGTATATTAGATTACCCAAAGACACTTGATTAAAAACAGAAAATGTACTCAACAATGGCAAAAACAAACAAACAAACAAAAACCCATACCCATAGTGCTAGGACACACGAGCTTTTATTACAGAATAAAAAGAATCATTCATACTAGTCTATGAGATAACAGTTAAATTAGGCTCTGTTTATCTGTTATCTGCAGCTAATATTATAAGGGTAAAGCCATTCACCCTTTAAGCTAAGCATGCATCATTTCTTTTTTTTTTTTTTTTGAGACAGAGCCTCAAGCTATCCCCCTGGGTAGAGTACCATGGCATCACAGCTCATAGCAACCTCGAACTCCTGGGCTCAAGCGAGTCGCCTGCCTCAGCCTCCCAAGTAGCTGGGACCACAGGCGCCCGCCACAATGCCCGGCCATTTTTTGGTTGCAGCCATCATTGTTTGGCGGGCCCGGGCTGAGGATTCGAACCCGCCACCTTAGGTGTACGTGGCTGGCGCCTTAGCCGATTGAGCCACAGGGGCAGAGCCAGCATGCACCATTTCTAAAGGATCTTTCTTTTTCTTTTTTTTTTTTTTTTTTGAGACAGAGCCTCAAGCTGTCCCCCTGGGTAGAATGCCATGGCATCACAGCTCATAGCAACCTCCAACTCCTGGGACCACAGGTGCCCGCCACAAGGCCCGGCTATTTTTTGGTTGCAGCCATCATCGTTATTTGGCGGGCCCGGACTAGATTTGAACCCGCCACCTTAGGTGTACATGGCTGGCGCCTTAACCACTTGAGCCACTGGTGCCGGGTCTTTCAATGGAGCATAAATCTTCAGCTAACAATGTGATAAATTGTGAAGATCTACACAGATATTGAAAAGAATTTAAAATGCTAAAAAGAATCCTAAAATTTTCCTTCAAAATCTACATATCACCATTATTCATCATTTTTGTATTTAGGACTTATTTTGGCTCTATACTAGATTTCTAAGATTCTGATTCTCTTTTTAAAGTTTTGGTAAAAAAACACATAACAAAATTGACCATCTTAACCATTTTTCAGCATACGGTCCAACATCTCTCATTTAAAAGAGAAACCTATGCACTACAAGGATAAACATTTAGGTCTGATGATTGTCCTTGTAAAATGCTGAGAATTTAAAAGTCTGAAAAATCAACATATCATAATGCTAACTATGTTACTTGTTATTGTTCTGATCCTAGGGCATGGACATAAAAGCTTACATACACACAACCCCCTCCCACACAAACCTGTTCTGCTATGGCATTTCTGACACATAAAAAGCTGTCCCAATTATTTAAGTGCCTCAAATAAATTTTTTTTTGGCAATTTTTGGCTGTGGCTGGGTTTGAACCCAACCACCTCCAGCATATGAGGCCAGTGCCCTACTACTTTGAGCCACAGGCACTGCGCTCAAATAAACTTTTTTTTTTAATTTTTTTTTGAGAAGATTGGTTTCTTTTCTTGCAGTTTGGCCAGGGCCAGGTTTGAACCTGCCACCCTCAGCATATGGGGCTGGTGCCCTACTCACTGAGCTACAGGAGCCACCCCAAATAAACTTTTAAAAAAATAACCAAATTGATGGAATTTACATAACATCCTACTGGTTGGTTTTTCAGCAACCTCATAAATTTGACTCTTTAAAATGTCAACTTTCCCTTGTTCACAAAAGGATCAGCAATGGGAGAATGGAGGCATAGAAAAATCTTCAAATAGTCACAAGTCACCTGAATAGGCACACATTTCTACAGGGTTTTTTTGCTGGGTTTGTTTTGGGCTGCACTTGACCTGTACAGACTCTGCCCCATCAGTCCTCCCACACCCTATCCTACAACCACACATACCTTCATCCCCTGCAGTGGCTCTACTTTCCTCCATAGCTAATCTATGAGGTTAACTTATTTAGTAAAGCTAACTTATAGTCAATGGGACCTTTAATGCACAGGGAGGTACTGCTCAATTTCTCTTTTAAGAGCAGATTTTTAACAAAAATTAACATTAAAATCACCCTTCATTGTGGTAAGCAAAACTTCCAGACCTGGCTACAACCTGAATTTCTGAAGACTTTAGGGAGAACTGACTTTTACATATATTTTCACAAAATAATACATATTGCTTCAAATTAAAGACACTTTTAAAAAAGCCACAACATTGTAACATCTTAGAAATCAAGATGGTTCACTATCTTTGTCAGGTGGCAGTCACCACAAAGTTGTCGTTGTCTCTACCAAGAATACCCACATTATTATATTTGCTCCTAGGTATTCAATCTTTTGGATACTATCATAAATGGTACCTTAAAATTTAATTTTCTATTTTCTTATTGCCAGTACATAGAAATATAACTGATCTTGGTAAAGTCACTTATGTTTATTTGTGCTCCCTCAAATTTGTTAGTATGATTATGGGCTTATAGAAAGTTACTAAACAATTATTTTCTTTTTTTCTTCGAGTCAGGGTCTCACTATGTGCCCCTCAGTAGAGTGCTGTAGTATCATAGCTCACAGCAACCTCCAACTCTTGGGCTTAAGCAATTCTCTTGCCTCAGCCTCCCAAATAGCTGGGACTACAGGTGCCCCCCATAATGCCTGGCTATTTTTTGGTTGAAGTTGTCATTGCTGTTTGGCAAGCCCGGGCTGGGTTCGAACCCACCAACTCCAGTGTATGTGGCCAGTGCCCTAGCCACCATCTATAGGCACTGAGCCACTAAGCAATTATTTTCTGTCTTCTAGTTTTTCTCTTATCTTTGGAGAAAATTGGTTATTTTGGTTAAGGTAATTTACATAAGTGGTTAATTATACTAAGTACAATAATTACAGAGAGGGCGGCGCCTGTGGCTCAGTGGGTAGGGCACAGGTCCCATATACTGAGGGTGGCAGGTTCAAACCTGGCCCAGGCCAAACTGCAACAAAAAAATAGCCAGGCATTGTGGCTGGTGCCTGTAGTCCCAGCTACTCAGGAGGCTGAGGCAAGAGAATTGCCTAAGCCCAGGAGTTGGAGGTTGCTGTGAGCTGTGTGACACCATGGCAACTCTACCGAGGGCGATAAAATGAGACTCTGTCTCTAAAAAAAAAAAAAAAAAAATTACAGAGAAACAGATGAAAGTTAGGAAATAGTATTTCCTACTTGTTTATTAAAAAGTTTCCAGTTGGCTCGGTGCCTGTGGCTCAATCAGCTAAGGCGCCAGCCACGTGCACCTAAGGTGGCGGGTTCGAATCCCCAGCCTGGGCCCGCCAAAACAACAATGATGGCTGCAACCAAAAAATGGCCAGGCGTTGTGGCGGGCGCCTGTGGTCCCAGCTACTTGGGAGGCGGAGGCAGGAGACTTGCTTGAGCCCAGGAGTTGGAGGTTGCTATGAGTTGTGATGCCATGGCACTCTACCTAGGGGGATAGCTTGAGGCTCTGTCTCAAAAAAAAAAAAAAAAAAAAAAGTTTCCAGTTCTTGGTAGCGCCTGTGGCTCAGTGAGTAGGGCACCGGACCCATATACTGAGGGTGGTGGGTTCAAACCCATCCCAGGCCAAACTGCAACAACAAAAAATAGCCAGGCGTTGTGGCAGGTGTCTGGAATCCCAACTAGCTACTCAGGAGGCTGAGGCAAGAGAATCACCTAAGCCCAAGAGCTGGAGGTTGCTGTGATCTGTGATGCGACAGCACTCTAACGAGGGTGACAAAGTAAGACTCTCTCTCTAAAAAAAAAAAAAAGGTTGCCAGTTCAGATAGTAAATGTAACATAACAATGCTTTATTAAAT
>CAUYQV010067614.1:0-11600 GCA_963574575.1 Galagoides demidoff
GGCGCCTGTGGTCCCAGCTACGTGGGAGGCGGAGGCAGGAGACTCGCTTGAGCCCAGGAGTTGGAGGTTGCTATGAGCTGAGATGCCATGGCACTCTACCCAGGGGGATAGCTTGAGGCTCCATCTCAAAAAAAAAAAAAATGGAGAATGAAGGATTATGAAGTGACTTCACCTTCTCTACCCACTGGAATACCTCTTTGTACTGTCCCTTCTGTCCACCACAAATTAGCTCCTTGGATAGAATGTTATAACTCTCCAGTTTGTATCCCTATCAAAGGAGTTGATGAGAAACTCTGGGACCGGTCTAGAAGACTACCTACCTCTTGGAACATTAATCATGTCACTGCTGAAGGATGAATTCCAAATATTTTAACAGAAACAGGAGATGTCTGAAAAGATATTTGGCACCTGCTGCAACTTTATGGCCAATGGACATTTTAAAATCCACAACTGACCAGATGTGAAATTGGCTCCTGGAGTTTGTTATGGCTTGTGTTCTACCTCCCAGACTTGTACTAGTTGGTAACATTTCTATAACCAAAATTGAACATGGGTTCTCTTTAAATTATTTGAATTATAATTTGCCTAATTGTGTTAATTATGTTAACCCATTTGATGCTATTGCTGTAATTGAACAGCCATCTTTTGTTATGTTACCTGTGAACTTAGCCATGGTATGATGAATCAGGTATGCAGCCTTTAATTGAAATTTACATATCACCACCCAAAAGAAAAGAGTCATAGGTATGATCATAGCATGCATTAAAGCATTAGTTGCCATATTAGCCAGTGCTATTGCTTCAGCTATGGCTCTTAATTTAGAACAAGTAGTAATTTTAATAGATGAAGTTCACAATTTAAAAGCACACACTCCTTTATGTTGAGATGCTCAATTTCAATGGACTTGTCATTCCTAAACCTTAAAACGAATCTCATTGGAATTGGGACAAAGTAAAAAATCATTTACAAGGAATATGGTCCCATAGTAATAGCCTGGATATAAGAAAACTTCAAGAAGTTCCAACTACGCATGAAGCTCATTTAGATGGCTATGGCTCTAAGCATGCCGAAGATATTTGACAAAATACAATCCTTTAAATGCCTTAGAAAAAAATTGACATTTGATAATGGCACCAAATTATGTTAGGAGCTTTAATATTTTTATTTTGTATCCTCCCAGTCTTCTACAGAATTGGAGCCAAACAATTCTTCCAATTAAAGGTGTCCATTCATGAATTGAAACTTAGAAATAAAAAGGGAGATGTGGAGAACAGGCTGTGAGGTGGCAGGGCCCCCATGGGGCCCTGTTCAGGCAACCATCTCCAAATGCTTTCCTCCTGCTGAGTCAACATGTTTTTCTGCTGCTTCATATGTTTTGCCAGAAGTCATAGCTCTTTCTGTACCTAATCTTTAGAAACAATGCAGAAAATTATGCAATCCTTCCCTTTTCTTAACATACGTGAATGATGTTATCCAATAGAAATCATTAAGAGATGTATTTGTTCTTGATAAAGTTATGTTTTCCAATCATATTGTAAGACCAAAAGTATGTTCTTTGGTTATGCTACTTCCTTGTAAACAAGCCTGCTGAAATACTATAAAATAAAGCTGATTTTTTGGGAGGCACCTGTGGTTCAGTGAGTAGGGTGCCAGCCCCATAAACCAAGGATGGTGAGTTTAAACCCAGCCCTGGCTAAATTGCAATAAAAAATAGCCAGGTATTATGGTGGTGGGCACTTGTAGTCCCCGCTACTTGGGAGACTGAGGCAAGAGAATCACCTAAGCCCAGGAGTTGGAGGTTGCTGTGAGCTGTGATGCCATGGACCTTTACTGAGGGCAATAAAGTGAGAGTCTGTCTCAAAAAAAAATAAGGCTGGTTTTGTATTTTAGCACTGGCTGCAGCCTTAGCTGTTCCAGTCCTCCCAATCCCATCTTATCTTTCTTATTCCCCACCATTCCTACTCAGGTTCATTCTCCTTCCTCCAGGTGGTGCAGATAAAAATATAGTACAGTTCATTTGTCTCCTAGTAATCCCAACTACAAAAGAAAACAGTTAAGAGAATTTGTGGGGATGGCTGGAAATTGTAGAATTTAGATCCCCCGATTTGGAGAAATAGCAAAACCCTTAACATGAAGCCTTAAAGGGGGATTACAGCAAAGTCCTGATGTGGGGGGAAAACAGAACAAAGCCTTTTGAGACCTAAGAGAAGCCTTAATTCCTATGTCAGCCTTGGAAATACCAGGCAGACAAAACCTTTGTATTATAGGTTGAGACAAAGTGGCCAAGGGAGTTTTGGTACAAGAGTTGAGGGAACTTGTGACCAGCAGGATGTTTTTCTAAAAACTTAATCTCAAGCCTCTAGCTGTAGGTGTGAGATAATTGGCTGCTGCAGCTCTCCTGGTAAAATAGCTCAAAAATTGGTCCTTTTCAGAACTCTTGAGGTTTGCACACCACATAATCTGAACCTTCTTTTAACCAAACATGGACTAAGTTGGTGCTCCAATCACCAGGTCGTGATACCAGTTCTTATTAGAATATCCAGTGTAATGTCTGGGAACTTGTGAACCTTAAATCTGGCCACACACATTCCAGCAGAACCAGGAAAACACTGACCTTTTGATCGTAACTGGAGAACAGGGTCATCAGGAAGAACAGACCTAAAGAACACCCTCTATTTGATCCAGAGCACGTTTGGTTTGCTGATGGGAGAATAGTGATAGCTAGCATCTTAGAGCTGGTATGGGGTGGTGTCCATACTCTTGGTTCTTGAGAGAAGCCCCTTACCACTAAGAAATTCAGCTCAAAAGGCTGAGCTAATAAGCCTGTGATAGGCAGAACTGGCCCAGGATAAAATAAAAATATACACTGACAGTAAATATGCACTGACAATTCTCTATGCATGTGTCCAAGTTTGGAAAAGAGGGCTATTCTTTGCTGGAACCTCTAACGTGAAGAAATTCAGACTTTTATAAGTAATGCATCTGCCAACAGAAATCTGTCTTATAGAGGACACCAAAAGGGGATACAGCACATGAAAAGAACAAGCTGGTCAAGAAGGTGACAAGGGGAGTTTGTATCCACAGCGCTACCACTTTTTACTTGTACCCTCAGAAGCACAAGACAGACTGGTCTAAGGGAAAGATTCACCTTTATTCCTGTGCAATGGTGGGAGGAAAGGGGATAAAGGACTATTCTTTCTCAGAAGGTGGTCTCAAGTTTCCATTAAGACTCCCATATGAGGGCCAAGTCTTTAAGATCTTTTTGGGAAAAAGTGGTTATTAAGAATTAGAAAAATTCAGGCAGTGCCTGTGGCTTAGTGAGCAGGGTGCTGGCCCCATATACCAAGGGTGGCAGGTTTGAACCTGGCCCCAGCCAAACTGCAACAACAAATAGCCAAGCGTTGTGGCAGCTGCCTATAGTCCCAGCTACTTGGGAGGTTGAGGCAAGAGAATCACCTAAGCCCAAGAGCTGGAGGTTGCTGGGAGCTGTTATGCCACTGGCACTCTACTATGGGTGACAAAGTAAGACTCTGTCTTTAAAAAAATCATGAGAAAAATTGGTCAAATAAGTTACTGCTTTGTGCTATCTGTATGCAAAATACAGATAATGCAAAATAATCCATAAACGAGAGCTCATCTACCCTGGTCTTGAGAACCAATACAGTGGGAAGGTTGATCCCTGGGGGTAAAGCTAGCAATTGTATTTTACTCCGATGAATCTGTAGAGGTTGTAAATATCTTTCAGTATGAAACACCTTCTTAGGATGGGTTGAGGCGTACTCAACCCATACAAAAAAGGCCATAGAGGTATGTAAAATGTTATCATACCTTGCTTTGATCTTCACCTGAGCTTTTAGAATAATGGGTCAGCCTTTATATCCAAAATAAGGCAGTTGTCAATGCCTGTACTAGGAGTAAATGACCATTTACACACTTCCTAGTGGCCTCAGGTGTCTGGCAAAAAGAATCAAACTCTGAAAAGACCCTAACTGAGCTGTGTCAGGAGACTAAGCTTGGGTCCAAAATCTTTCCATTGCTTTATGTGGATCCATGTCTGAGGGACACAATACTTTCGAAGTATTATATGGCTGACCATTCCAAGTACAATTTATTAGGACGTGTGTTGGGGCTAGTTATCTTCTAGAACATATCTAAATTTGGGCAAGGTACACAGGCATTCAACTATGGGCAACAAGTCCTGACTGGTCTACAGGAAGTGAAAAGTTCCTTTCCCCATACAAACCAGGGAACTGGGTCCTCCTCGAAGATTGTAGAGGAAAGGACCAATCAAGAGTCCACATGAAGGGCTCATATCAGGTCTTGTTTATCTCCATAGGAGTCAAACTGGAGGGTATCAAGAGTTGGGTACATATCAAGAAATAGAATGGGGGATGCTGAGCCCAGACACTGTCAAGGATGCTGAGAAAATAGTCACTTATGAGAATGAATCAACAGAGGGATTTAAAGGCAGAGGGATTAAAGGTTCTCCTCAAGAAGGTGAAATTAAGCCTCACAATTTATGCTAGATAGAAAATGTGGGGATTCTTTACTAATGACGGCTTTTCATTAGCTTTCACTGAAACCCTCTCCATATTAAATATGTTGTGCCACACGGGAATAACTGTGCCTATTTGAGCATCCACAATTCTTATGTTTTCATTTATCATCTAACTGATTTTCTTCACTATTACCCATAATGATCTGGTTACCATTTCTGGGAGCTTTAGTGGCCATTATCCTTCTAATTAATATTCAGCCCACACATTTTTAATCTTCTTACATTTGTCTTCAAGGCTTCACCAATTCCTCAGCATAGAAAAGATGAGCTAATTTGGCTTTCTTGCCTAAGGGCCAGACAGTGCCAGATTTTGAGCAACCATGATTAAGCTGCAGGTGCCATCTTAAGGATGAAGTCTTCTTGCTTAATCACAATCACTTATTAGTGTTTGATTCTGGAACCACTCTTGTTCTGGCTGCTATATGAGGACTCAAGCCTTTCTGTCTGGGGAGAAGCTTCTTACCATTAGGTTCAATTGCTCCCACAATGAAGGTAGATGTCCCTTGTCGTTGCCACCACATGCTGAATAAAGGGTATGTCACAGCTACTTTAGTTTTCCTTTGGTCTGTCTGGTGTGAACCTCCTCAGTCTCAACCTCTGAAACTACCCTCATGAAGCTTATGCTAGCTCTGTGATTTCGCCTCATACCTGAACAATGTAATGCCACCACCCTGGAGCTGCTGGATAAGGCTGGAAGTGATTTTTACCTATAGCCCTTAAGAAGTCATTAAGGACCACCACCCCTGTTCATCTTGAAGCAAATACAGATGGTGGACCTTCAACCCCAAACCCCAAAGATTTTCAGCCTCCACATCTCTCAGGGACCAAATCTGCAGGTGACAGATATAGGCCAGAAGGATGATCCATAGGAGAGAAGCCAGGCACCAACCAGGGAGAGGACCTCAGGAGAGCAGGACACCTGCCAATCATGTATATCAATTGCCTTTCTGTCCCACACCTCCTGTGGACCATGCCCATAAAAGGAAGCCACCTTAGAATTCTCTTTCCACACATAGATGCTGACCCTTTTCTGTATGGAAGGTATTTTCACTTCGTATAACTTTCTTGCAATAAAAGTTTGTGCAGAATTGCATCTTGTCTGTAATCACTGTTGCACAGACTTTTTGATGCTTCTGAGCAAGGAGTCAAAGAATGAGGACAACCAGTTCAAGAGGTGGACCTGGCCTTTTCTTTATGCCAATAATTGTTGAGTGAAGTGGAAGTGCACAGGGCACTGGGCAGACAGTTCTGGCCAGCCAAGGAGATGGAGTAAGATCCAGCTGAGGGCTGTCTGCCACCAGCATTTATAGAAGGTGTGGGAATGAGTGCTCAATCCTCAAGTGTAGGTGGGATCCAGATGGTTCAGGTCAATCCATGTACTATTTGGATGGATTTGTCTCATTAAGTTTCTCCAAGTTTCTATCAGGCTTTTTTTTTAGCCCCCCGCCCCCCACCCCAGGAAGTCAAGAGGTATTAGAGCTCCTGAAGGTGGTCTCAAGATCCTTAACTGTTGTTTGTTACCCCACCCCCACCCCCAGTATAAATCTCCTTCACCCCTGACTAGGCAGTCCTCAGGGGTGGGCCTTGCTGGCTTACCTAACAGGGCAGTGGTGCAGACCCGACTGATCTGAGGAACCTCTGGTCACTGCACACTTCTCAGACCATGGTTGTTGTAGCTGCACTGTGATAATTACAAGAGGTGCCCATGTGGTCCACTGAATTTCCTAAATGTTGTGTCTCTATAGTGGTAGCTTTATCATTTCAGGGATCAGGTCCAGTTACCTGCAGCAGGGCGGTGACTCTTCTCTTTGCCCACTGGTCTCTTAACACAAGGGTACTGAAGTGTCTAGACATCAGCCATAGCTTGATATCTACTGAGACACTTGCTGTGTCTCCAACTGGAAGTGTTGGTCCTCTGAAACCACAGCCCAGATTTTCAGAAACTGGTCACTGTATATAGACCTGGGACCACTCTTTTACTGCTTGGCTCCTGGGCCCATATACTTCCACTATTGGTGACAGAATACCATTACATGGTTGGTGATTCAGGGTCTGTATTCACCATGTGATGGGAATTGCCATTCCAGGAAGATCATTTTTATGCTGTGATCTTGACTACTTCTAAACAGGCCATTCTGTTACTTCATCAGGTCTAGAGATATATTACAGGACTCAGAAGTCCCATGGCCATGTGGTCACTGCCATCCTACTTTGCTGTGAAGTGAACCTCTTGTTCCAAGATTCTCTGCCACTGGATCAACATCCTTTGTGTTTTAATAGTACTGCTCAAGACTCTGCTAGACGGAAAGGCAAACCTATACTTAGAGTATGTTTATTTCTGTCAAAAATTGCCGAATGACGTGTAGGTAATCCAGAGATGGTACCATATTCAAAGGTTCAGAAACCTAGGATTTGTTTTAGGTGCTGGAAGTGTGTGAGTTTATCTGCAATAGTAATTAGGCCAGCTTCAGCGAATGGGAGCCAGTGGTTTGTGACTTAAAGCTCTGCCTTAATTTCTGTCACCATAGATATTTCCCTAATGTGGAAAGCATTGACATTAAGTGATAGATCCAATAAATGGTCTCTTCATGGTACTCTGTGGTTGGTGTTAGCACAGCATAAAAAGGTCTTTACACATATATAGATGTCTGCCCACATTTCTCTTGCCCAGACCTTCTTGCCTTTGATCATCCAATACTTCTAGGTCTCTCACCAGATATACAGAATCAAACAGCCTAGCTATGTTCTAAGTTCCTTTTCTCTACGTTTTTCTAGGTGTACTAAGCAGACTTCTGCCTGTTGGGATGACTTCTAAGTAAATTAGTAGAGTATTATACCTGTAGTCCTTTTTAGGAAAATCTGACCCTATAGATACTATCACCAATCAAATGATTAGCATTTCTTACTGGGTATATCAGATATACATACCATGTATGTATTTGTAACTTATCAGATATACCAAATCTATATACCATGTCTATTGTGACCCAAACTTGGATTTGTTAAAATCTAGAACACATTGTAAATATGAATCCACTACCATAAAGATATCAAATTTGGTTGCCAGTAAGATTTAGTGAACAACAAGTATGAACATTGTTTCTACTGTCAGACAGTTAAATCTTTGAGACTTATGTTTCCATAGCATAACATTTTTATAGCCAGTTCTAAAATATGGCAAGAAGGCAACATAAATCTAGGAGAACACCTGATAGACTTTCAACTCTTGTTCAAACACTGCTAATTCACATAAATTTGAAGGAAACAGTTGAGATAGAAATTTACAGAATAAGAGCACTGATCACAAATCATTGATTATATACATCATTAGCTCAATTCTTTATGCATGGAATGCAGGGATTTATCAGGAGTATTCTGAGTGGTAGCTACCATTGGCATAAGATGAAATATGTTCTTTTCTTGGTTTAAGAGCAGGGTATATGCCAATCCAATAGTGATGTGGCATCCCTAGAGGTATGTGTGTGGCCTTCAGCCATCACGCCTTTAGGATCTGTTACTACATCCATGCCAAGACCATATTCTCCCCAGGTTGCTCCCTTAGACTGGGAGCTCCCTTAGTCTCACTTTGTCACCCTTGGTAGAGTGCCATAGGTAGCTCACAACAACCTCAAAGTCTCAGGCTCAAGCAATTCTTTTGCCTCAGCCTCCCGAGTAGCTGGGACTATAGGCCCCTGCCACAATGCCCAGTTTTGTTTTGTTTTTTTTTGTCGTCTAGCAGGCCCAGTGTATGTGGCCTAACCATTGAGCATGATGCCCCAAACATAACTTTTGATCATGAAACTTAAGCATATGCTCAACCCCTGACATAAGCATATGTCAGACAGATTTCATGTCATCTCAGGGATACATGAAGATACTTCTCTTTTCGAAACTTGGTGAGAGACTCTTGGGGATTATGTGGGGTGGTTCAGACCTCTCCAGAGTCTTAGGTCTCCTGTGCCCTCCTGCTCCCTGCTCAGAACAGCCCCTGCCATTATCTTAACACCTGCTGTTTCTGCTCGCCAGGAGGTGGCCTGGCTTGGCATGGCCTGACTTGCACTGCCCCAGGAAGAAGGTGAAGATTTAGTTCCAGTCCAGACCCTGGAAAGGCCCAGAGAAACTCTGGTTCTTCCCACTATCATTACTAAAACAAAGCACTAACATAAGTGGTGAAGCTAGGCATCTCCCAGTATGGTTCTGTTTTAGTCCGATATTTCCAAATTCATTCCAACACGACTGCCTGGTAGCTGAAAGAAAATTAAGCACAGCCTTACATCACACTAAGTTCGAGAAGTTTGAGGGGAAAACAAAACTTCTTTCCTCCCTAATGAAATACCTGGGCCTAAGGAGATGAAAGCATGCACTGTCAGCTACCAAGATGCCTTAATCACTAGGATAAGCTGATCTGATCACAGTTCTACCTGGAACAGCCTTACACACCTTGATTAATCCTTAGCATGGACACAGATCTAAGGTGGGGGCACCGCCAGTATCTTCTGCCCAGATCGTGGGACTCTCTAGTTCAAAGATATAGAAGCTGCCCATAATTTAGGTTCCAACTATTTGTCCAATGTGGTCAGCTGCTCTAAGTCAGTTAAAGCAAAACTCAGAGCCTGGAAGAGCTGAGGGGGGAGGAATAGAATCAAAGCAGAGAAGTATGGGCTCACTTCTGTCTCAGCAGCCCAGAGGCCTCAAAGTCACCCCAAAGAGAAATAGCACTTGGCAGTTTGATCAGCAGAATTTTTGTTGACTGCATGATTACACTTAAATTTGAATTAGAAAATGTATTTGCTAGCCAGCCTCAAGTCAAAATCTGAGGATTGTCTAATTGAGGACTAAATTGTCAATGGAATCATGTGCCTGTTTCCCATTAGACAGCCTCAAACTGAGTTTCTCAAATGGAAGGCCATGTTTTTCCTAGTACTGCAAGTTAGAAAGCTTAGGTCAGAAAGACCAGCTCCAAACTTGTAAAACTTCAGTTTTACGTACTGTATGAAAAATTTAACACATGGAGACAAATCTCAATTAGTAGGAAGCAAGAACTAATGGGTCAAACTCTTTAAAAGTTGTATCCTTGCATCCCGGACATTGCTGACTCTATTCTACTCTATTTTTATAGTGTGGTCTTTTTCTAGTAGACTAGAGCATTTACTTACATTCAGTCTACATTATATTTAAGCTTTTTGACAGTAGGGACATGTCTTGGATTTACCAAGTATCCCCATAACCTATAATGCTGTCTGAGATATGCTTGTATTAGCCCAATGAAGACAGTCTTCATTTTATACAAAAGAACCTGGCAGCTAGAAAAAATATGGCACTTAGAATAAGAACCCACAACAGGCAGAAGATATTTGCAGAACAGTGTATTGGGCTTGACGAGTAGCTTTTCACTGAACTCTAAGTTATCATCAAGGATGATCAGGAGACTTAACCAATCTAGGGTCTCCCTGTGATTCTAAACAATACATCCTTCAAGGTCAGAATCATGGTTCAGTGAAAGCACACCCTTCTGTGGCCATGGCTGGTAAGTGGTTTACAGCCAAGAGTCACTTTAATGATGTTCTAGAACAAGAAGATTAGGTTCAGTATAGAATTGAGACATGGGAAATTAGGCATCAGCCTAGGCAAGGTCTGTGTGGGAGACATTCTGAAAGATTGAGCCTTCCAAAGAGTCACATTAGTCTCTTGCTAATTGGGCCATATGACTTGGTTGGCTGTTAGTGCCATTTCAGTGTAAGAGATAGCCAATAATGTTTAGTCCCAAGGAAAATTTATCTTCCCAATAATTATTAGAGTAGCTTCATTATCTGTAGCTAAACACATTCTGTCAGCCTTACGTATGTCTGAGCCAATGGTCTCCGTACTCCCTCCCCTGCACCCAGATTTTGGGTTTGAAGCTATTCCAGTCATCCCTAATATCCATGCTTTAAGCTGGAACAGTTCTTATCACCTCTTGTGACTAAAGTCACTTGAATTCACTTAACAGCTCCCAAGGAAGAACGTAGTAGGCCCCTAAGTATCTATTTCATGGCACACTTCTCAGTGACCATCCTTTTAACATCACTGCACAGTAAGCCACTATTTGCACTTACCAGTCAATACTGCAGGACATGTTTTGCTATAATATAGCTTCCTTGTGGTGTAATTGAAGTCTACCTACTTAGTACTAACTTTCCCTGGAAGCCATTATGCTGGGGATGGATGTATATTGTGTTGTTCTGAGCCATTGGCAGGATGCACTGCATAATTTTTCTTCAAGCAGCCCCCAAGACGTGAAATAACTTTGTCTTACAGGTAAGACACTGGCTTATGCTAGATACAGGTGTACCATCTGGATCCCCTCCGAGCTAGGGGGGTAGAAGACTGATACTGGTTGTCAGCTCCTTTGAGTCTGACTTAGCTGCAGAGAACTTCCTCTGAGTTTGACCTTGGAAGGGTCAGCCCACATCAAAAGATTAATTGAAGGAGTTTATACGAGAATTTAGGCTTCAGCCCAATGAAGGACAACTAGAACAGGCAATTTTTTTTTACAATTTTTTTTTTAAATTAAATGATAGCTGTATACATTAAATGCAAACATGGGGTACAATGTAGTGTTTTCATATACAATTTGAAATACTTTCATCAAGCTGGTTAACAGATTTCATGTCATTTGCTTAGTCATTGTGTCAAACATTTATATTCTAGTTCTAGAAAAGTTCACTTGTACCCTTGTTAGACAGATATATAGGTGATCTTTCCCGTCACCCTTCCACCACCCAGCCGCCCTTCTCCCTTCCCCTTCCCCACCCCCACCCCATGTTCTTGGACTAGAATTAAGTTGTATCTTTCATTTGAGAGCTATAAATTAGTTTCATAAAAGGGCTGTGTACGTCAGATACTTTTTCTTCCATTCTTGTGACACTTTGCTAAGAAGAACATTTTCCAGTTCCATCCATGTAAACATGAAGGAGGTAAAGTCTCCGTTTTTCTTTAGGGCTGCATAGTATTCCATGGTGTACATATACCACAGTTTATTGATCCATTCGTGGATTGATGG
>CAUYQV010067617.1:0-45197 GCA_963574575.1 Galagoides demidoff
GCCTGTGGTCCCAGCTACTTGGGAGGCGGAGGCAGGAGACTCGCTTGAGCCCAGGTGTTGGAGGTTGCTATGAGCTGTGATGCCATGGCACTCTACCCAGGGGGATAGCTTGAGGCTCCGTCTCAAAAAAAAAAAAAAAAAAAAAAAAAAAAGAATATAAATGTCTTAACACAATAACTAAAAAAATGCCGTGAAGGCTATGTTAACCAGTTTGATGAAAACATTGCAAATTGTATATAAAACCAGCACATTGTACCCCAAGATTGCTTTAATGTACACAGCTATGATTTAATAAAAAAATTATTAAAAATATTTTGGAAAAGAGCTATTTAGGTATGTCACATAGAATGTTAAGGTTGCTACAAAACAACCATCCACAGAAGAATTAAAATTTCTTGGTGTGTAGTCTCCATTTTACATGTATAACTAGAACATAGTCCACAAAGCACAACCACACCCACATATTCACACCACATCCCTCATCTAGCCTACTTTTCCTTATCTGTTCAGTCTCTGAACCCCGCCAGAGCCCCCAGGTCCATGTCAGGCAACCTCCTGGCTATTCCTGGAGTACTTTGTCTTCTGCCCATCAGAGACTAGATCAATGAATTCAACTAGAATCACGCTCACATAGAATTCAACTAGATCTCATGCTCTCTGACAGAAAAGGGATCCCACGGTTTTCTATGTCATAGCTGGGTCCTCAGCATCAAGCACAAGGAGTGATGTAGAGAATGAACTCAATACATATTTAACACGGGCCAGATGCTGAGCCACGTAGTCGACATACAAAACCTTAATCAGTCCTCGCAGAAACTTACAGGATCGTGATTAGCACCTTAAGTTTACTGAGGAAGAAACCAAGGTTTAGTGGGAAAGAGTAACTCACTGAAGAAAACAGGGCTAGCAAGTGCTGGAGCCAGTTTTTGAAAATGGTCTGTTGGCTATGCAAGTGCATTTACTGTGTTTATTTAAAGACATGAAGGGCACATTCACCGACCTCAAAGAGCTTACTCTTAAGCAAAAGAGATTATACATAAGTATTCTGTCATAGTAAATAATTTGGGGGAATAAAACGCAGCACCTGCTTTCTTCCTGAGAGGTTTTTAAAGAGGGACTCATTCAAAACATTTTGCAAAATAATTTTTTTCCAAGGGTTTCCTGTAGGTTGGGTAACCATCACTTTTGCAATTTTTTTTTTTTTTTGCAGTTTTTGGCCAGGGCTGGGATTGAACCTACCATCTCCAGTATATGGACCCTCCTCTGAGCCACAGGCACCACCTAGCTTTTGCAATTTTATTACAAATTTTTCAAGAGGATACCCTCATATTTGGGCTTGGTTAATTGGCTGATTCTTTATAGTTCATTGACATTTACTGGCCTTTCTTAAAATCAGTATCTTGAGATTTTAATTTTATCAAAACCTGCTCATACCAACTTAATGTAGCCTAGAATTGTCTAGCTACACTAAAGAACACATGCTAGTAACCACATTAGTAGTTGAATAATTATTTAATGATTACTTTTTGTAGAAACTACTGGAGGTAGCTTTTACAAGTGATATAATAACTTACAGAAGGATGAAATCAACAGCATTTTGGAAAAGAGGTATTTTTCAAGAGCTAGTTTAGCAGGTGCGGAGGTTTATGGGCTCAGGAATAAAAAGTAAATGAAGCCGGGCGTGGTAGCTCACTTCTGTAATCCCTCTGCGAGGCAGAGTCAGGAGGATTACTTGAGGTTAGGAGTTTGAAACCCTCCTAAGAAAGAGTGATACCCGTACCAAAAATAGAATAATTAACTGGGTTCATGGTCTCAGGTATTTGGAAAGATGAAGCAGGTTACTTGAGCCCAGGAGTTTGAGGTTGTGGTGAACTACAATGGTGCTAACTGGACTCTAACTGGGGTGACAGAGAAAGACTATGTTTAAAAAAAAAAAAATTACCAGTAACCTAAGACATCTGCTTGATTGCCCAGAAGAGGTAGTTAAGAGAGAACAAATTGGTGAGGAGAGAATGAATTGCTGAAGACAGAACAAAGTCTAGGAAAAGAGTTAAAGGGACATTCTGGAATGTCCACTGAAGATGTATCTTTTTTAAAGGCAGATGTACTTTTCAAAGGATCTGTCTTTAGCCTCCCTCTATATCTGAGGCAGAGCTTCTGGGCTTCTTAAACTTTCCTTCAAGACAAGAGCTATACACATTAATTTACCCAGCTGTTCTTTGGTCCTAACTACTGTGCCTGGCTTGTTATATAATCGTTTCTTTTATAATCATGTGGCTTTGGTTGGCTTTTCCACTCATGATTTTGCTCTTGGACTTTTATATTCCAGGCTGTTTGGAGGTGATATGTCCTCATGATTTAACCTGGCCTGGACCCAAAAAGCCTACCTTGATTGGATGGATCCTGTTTTCTCACCCCATGTTGGACCTCAAGCAACTGATTCAGGCCCTCTCCTGGGTTAGGCGTTTACTCTGCTGTCTTGCAGCAAACAAATTCTTAGATATTTCATCCTACCTTGTTGATCATGAAGGAGAGGTACAGGTGTGAGGAAGGGTGTCAGAATCTAGAATGGAAAGAAAAGGTTGAAAGTAAGGAGCATTTCAAATGAAAATCAATAGGATATTATAATTAATTACATGTGGGTGGTGGTGAAAAGGCTTTGAGCTTTCAAGACTGGAAAATGGCACCACCTATAGTAAAATGAGAGAAAGAAGAAGGAGAACTTGAGTTTAGGATAAAAGATAATGACCTTAGGACATAAGTAGGACTTCTTGTTAGGCAAGTATAGAAGCAATTTGTAGCTTTATTTAGAGGAGGCATGAAAGAGGCAGGTATGGCAATAGAGATTGGTGATGGCTGAAGATCTGTGAAGTTCTGTGAGTATCATGTGGGCCAAGGGAGATGGCAAAGCCTAGCCAGATGTGAGATGGAAAGCCCCCAATTCTATAAAGTTAGTATTCTTTACTAACTAAGCAAAATGAAAAGCATGAATGTTGGAAGCCAAAAGAGGAATTATAATGGCCTTGCAATATACAGTTAACCATAGACAATTATTGTTATAACTTAATTTGTTTCTTTTAATCCAAGGAATCAACACATTTCTGAAAATTAACAAGAGCACTCATACAAATTTGTATAAACATATGATCCAGGGCTAGAAAGTATAGGCTCAAAGACTTCAGTTTGGAAGGAGAGTGAATACGGATGTTAGTGATGAGTGAGAGCTAGGTGCTGTTAGCCTGAGTGTATTCCTTAACCTTTCCTCTAATAGTATGATAGTGATCATGCTAGCTCCTTTTGCCAACTATGGGCTTGCCCTTGTGTTATCACCATATCTCTGATCTGGATGTTTATGTTTGAGGTTTTAGTTCTGCAGAATAGAAACATCTTCTATTCCACTATAGCCGGGAAGAGTTATAGTTATCTATCTAAATTGCTAAAGCATCTTCAAGTTTTTTTTTTCCTAATTCTACTGTCAAAACCAGAAGAGGCAAGAATGACTTTATGACTAATCAAATACCAACCACATAAGGTAGAAAAGAAGGTTTGGTCTACAGGCCATTTCTTTAAACAAATCTAAAAAAACTCAACTCAGTTAAGAAGAGCTGGGTTCTCTCTACCATAACAAAAATAAGACACAAATCTACACCATCTCAGGAATGGTGTTAATTTATTTGTCTTTTATCCTAGAAAATAGTAGTTTCATATTAGCTCTATTAAACATAAATTGCTTTTTAAGCAAAGATTGTAGCAGCCCGTATAGCCTATGGCTAGGAGGAGTGAGAGTTATAGGAAATACCTGTAATGAAACACCTTGGTGAACAGGGCATGGAGAGAGACTTGGTTCTAACAAGCATGAGAGAGCTCATGAGATGAGAGCATTGGTGAATTGGCAGTCTCTACACCTGTGGTGGTGAGAAGCACGAGATCAGCCTTATATTAGGCTGGAGGAGAAGGCAGTCAAAAAGCTTGCGCATTCTATCACGGATCCACTTACTCTGACTCTGTCTCCTCTCCTGTCTGCAGAATGCCACCACGGCGTCTCTTTGCTGAAGATTACCAAGCTCTGCTAAAGACTAAGATCTATCTGTTCTAAGAAGACTGCTTTACTCTCTCTAAGATACTCTGTCTCTCTCTCTCCAGCTAAAGTAGATAGTCCTCAAGCACCTAAGAGAAACTGTTCCTGAGCAAGGTAGCTTAGTGGTCCACGTCCAGACCCTACCTAAGCTGGGCCCATAGACCTGGCCAGTCCCGGGCCCTGACAAGTGGTGTCAGAAGCAGATCCTGACAAAAGATTATTCATCAAATAAATGAATTTGTTGTTTATTTATATTATTTCTTCTATACAATATTGTTTCTATGTATTATAATTCATTCCCAAAGCTTGTCAACTCATTTGCAACACAACAGGATTGATGAGAGAGGGTGGAACTGGGTCTACTGGTTCCAGGGGACCTTGTGTCCCAGACCAGGGAGACAAGTTCAAGAACCAGCGGGACTGCCAAGGATCCTAGCCTGCATTCTCTACCTACCCATCCTTCCTGTGGCCCATCTTCCTCCTTCTCTATTGAGAAGAAGGATGGTGAGGGCTGGGTTGGCTCAAGTATTTTCCACTTCGTTCAGTATAGACTCGGGAGCTGGAGGGTGGGTACCAGATAGTACTCAACATTTTCTAGACAAAATATCATCTTCCAGGTTCTACAACACAGATCTTGAAGGTTTTGGTTGAAGACCTGTCCAAGGACATGAGTAGAATAAAAGCTCTTTGGAGCAATGTGCCATATCCTGGCTTTGGGTAGTTGGCATCTATTTATATGTTGCTCTAAACTGAAGGCCTGGAAGGAAAAAAAATCTGCATTTCTCAGATTTCTTTGTAGCTAAGACTCTGGATATATTCTGACGTGCACTTGGAAGAAAATTGGAAAGTGGCAGAGGGTTGAATGTCTTCTTGCAATAGTGGCAGCAGGCAACCAAGCTCTGGACCTCACATTTCTCTAGTCAGCTGCTTCACGAGTGGGTGGAGCGGTGTTCATGGCAGCAGTGGCTTTGGCAGTAGCAGGAATTTTCTAAAATCTGGTTCACAACAGATTTTGAAACCAAGAGACCTGTTGCAATCCCCTGACTTATGCATTTCTAGCCTTTCCAGTGATGGTGTAATCACCTACTTTCCTGTATTAAATCCTTTTCTACTGGAAATAACTAGAGTGGTTTCTGTTTCCTGCATTAAATTCAGACTGAAACAGAGGGACTTTTGACTCGGTGCATCGATACCTCTGAAGGTCACCTCTGTGGGGTGAAATGGCTTTCTCTATTTTGTGGGCACAAATACAAGCTTTCGGGACAAAATATCAATTTTGCCACTTCAAGTATTTGTCGGAAAGTTAAAACCTTTATGTGTGTTATGCAGTACGTATTAAAAGCCAATTTTAAAAACAGATATCTGAGAAATATATGCTAACGCTTCCTTGCTCTGCATCCTGTAAGCTCTATTACTGCAAAACGATTTTTTTATACTGCAATATCATTTTAACTGGAGTTACTGAAAGTTTACTTAAGGGTCTTTCGAATGACCGTTACATAACAACCTAAGTGGCCAGTTTCTGCTAGCATTTATTGCCAGAAAAACACTTGTTTTTCTTGATAATCTTGAGAGTAAGAATGATGTAACCTGTTTTCTTATTTTCTTTTTTGCTCTGATATTCAGAAGTTCAAAGTCAAATTTGTTTTCACTGACAAATTATTTTTCTTTCCCTTTGGTTTTTGATCATTTATTTCTATTTTAATTATCATGTAAATAGTGCATACAAAGAAATTACTTTGAAATAAGGGATATACTGGAGGGCCATAAAGTTCATGTGCAATTTGGAGTGTGCATGTGTGTGTGGGGAGGGGGCCTCTTCCTCCCAACTTGGCATCGGTAACTGCTATTGGCTCAGACCTGTTCTCCATCTATTCCAATAACACCTCTCATTTTATATTTCTTAGACAGTGATGCAAAAACTTCTTGGATGATGTGTCTTATCCATGAACAAGAGCTTCAAAAAACTCTTTTGAAAACTAATTATTTTCTCTATGTCTTACTGTGGTCCTAAAGTGGAATCACAAAAACAGGTGAGTCAAAGCCACGGAAATGAGAATACCGTAAACAGCAAAGAGTTCACTTTAAAAGCGTGAGTAAAAACAAACCGCAAAAATCCCTCTCTGCTTTTTTCTGTCTAATATTCTCCTCACACAATTTCCCGTTAGTCTCTCTGACTTTTCTAAGAGATATGATTTTCCTTTCCAGTGCCAATTTCAGCAGTGATGGCCTAAAAGGTTCCTGTGCCCCAAGTGAGACTAGATTATAGGACTCCATATGGGGTCAAAGATAGGAAGGTTCTTAAGGATTTTTACCAACAAAATAAAAGCGGTGGGGTTTCATTTCACTTCAAAGCAAGGAGACCTACACAGGCAGATTCTCTTCTTGTCATACTGATAAAGATGCACAAAGATCCCTCCCATCCTGCCAGACAGAACAATGACAGCCTGAGTGGGGAATTGAACTACAAAATCGGTGTTTCATGAAATGCTTTATCTGATATATATACAAAGCCGAGAACACACACATACCCCCACGTGTGCACACACATGCAGGCATTTGAGGTTGAGAAAGAGATTTTCGTGTATTTAGCAAAATACATCTTGCCCTTTAGTAAGTTTTTTTTTTTTTTTTAGTAGATTGTAGGTCTCCAGGGGTATAACACAAGTACCAGAAGCTTCTGGGAAGAGTCCAACCTCAACTTTCCCACCCACTGAGACATACAGAATGAAAGAATCTTAAAGGAGAAGAAAGGGGAGGTTGGGAGTATCCAGAAACACACTAACGCTGCCTTTGTTTTTCTGTTTGTTTGTTTGTTTGTTTTTTAAGGAAGCATGTTTTCTGGGAGTCTCAGTGCCTTATTATCTGAGCACCAGTAAGCAAAGAGATTCATAGATTTTTTTTTATATCCATTTTCTCAGTACAGGCAAGCTACTTCTAATGATTGTTAGTCATCTCACTCATTGGACAATGGTAGTCTTGAAGAAGGGAGTACATAGTTAATGCTTCTTAGGGTGGTGGAGAAGTGCCAGAGAACACTTTTATTCATTTTTCCACCTTGACATCCGGAAAGCCAAATATGAGTTCCAATCATTGAGAACTTTCACCTTCATTTAACAATATCATTCTCAATCCATGGTCAGCAGAAGCAAGACTAATTCAGAGAAGGCTTGCTGTCTCTAGAAAATGCTACTATACTGGTTTGGAACCGGGAGAAAATGACACTGAAGGCTGCGACCAGAGGCTCTTTCTGGCTGTGCTATTAGCCAGCACAGCCCAGGCTTTGCACTGCAGTCTCAGACTTGATGATCTGGCCATTTCACATTTCTAAACCTCAATATCCTCACACAAGAAATAGGGATAATAAGAAAATCTATCTCATATGACTATGAAGATTAAATAAAATGATGCAAGTAATCACTTAAATCTAGGCCTGGTGTATAGCAAGATCTCATTAAGCATGGGATTCAGAGGCAGCCTCAGAAACTAACTTTCTCGCTCCCTTCCAGTCATGCTCTCCCAGTGTGGCTGGTTCTCTCTGCACATCTGTGCCATGCACCATGTTCTTGTCCTACTGACTGGCTCGTTCTCCTGTCTTGGTCCAGTTGTGCTTCTGTAACAGAGTACCTGAGACTGGGTCCTTTATAAAAAGCAGAAGCTTAGTTATCACAGTTCTGGAGGCTGGAAGTTTAAGACTAAAGTACCAGCAGGGTTTCGTGTCTGGTGAGGTCTTTATCCTGCTTCCAAGACAGTGACTTGTTACTGAGGGTATTAACACTATGCCATCACATGGCCATTGCAAGTTCTCTCCAGTCCTTTTATAAGGCATTAATTGATCACAAGAGCAGAGCCCTCATGACTTTAACCGTCATCACTTCTGCAAAGGTCTGATCTATTAATACCACCATAATGGGGACTTAAGTTTCAACACAGGAATTTTGAGGGCCATTCATACCATAGCATCTCCCTATTTATTTTATTTGAAATTTAGGAAGGTGATAATATAATTAATTGACTAAACTAATGATCATCTTTTTTTTTTTTTTTTTTTTTTTGAGACAGAGTCTCACTTTAACACTCTTGGCAAAGTGCCATGGCATCATAGCAACCTCAAACTCTTGGGCGCAAGTGATTCTCTTGCCTCAGCCTCCTGAGTAGCTGGGACTACAGTCACCCATCACAATGTTTGGCTATTTTTACAGATAGAATCTCGCTCTTGCTCAGGCTGGTCTTGAACTACTGAGCTCAAGCTCAATAATTATCATTTTTTTACTGAGCAGCCTCAACCTCCATAATTATCATCTTTTTACTGAGCAGGGTTCTTTTAACTCATCTATCAGCTAAGGGTACTCAGAAAGGGGAACATAATGTGAAAACTCTTTTATTATAAGATACTTTTCTCCAGGGCCATTAAGGAATGCCAATCAGTTATCAGTAATACTTCCATATCCTCCTGTATTACTGAGAATAGTCTTGCAAATTCAGGACTGAGATAAAGATTATGATTTGTAAACTCATGTCATTTTATAGACAGAATAAGAAAATCTTGTTTCCACCTGGTTATGTCTAATTTCAGTGACAATTATAATATGCTTTGTTGAGGGTAAGATAACAAAAATCAAACCCTGATGTCAATTTTTTTGTATACTTCACATACTATATTCTTTCATTAGAGCTAACTATAGCCCAATACTTGAAGGAAAACAATGCCAGACTTCACTTCCTAATCATGTGCATTTCTAATTAGCAGCAGAATGCTTTCTACTCCAAATGGCCCCAAGCACCTAACAACAACAGCAATCCAAACTAGCTTTTAATTTTTTGGAAGTTATGTTCATAAAGTTCTTGTTATGTCATGCGAAATGCTACCCAGCTGTTTGCCAGAGATGTTTAAAGGAAGCCTATTACTTTTTGGGTGGTTAATACCTGAGGCAAAATCAAGAAAAGAAACACGAAAGTTCTTGTACTACTTGAGGTTAATTACCTGTGTGGTGAGGCTTAAGTATTCAGCTTAAGTACAGTACTGATCTGTTCATCTATACATCTAGATGGGTGTAACTTTTAACTAAAGATATGTTATTTTCAATGGAGTTTCAGATATAAAGTTTTATGAGTGCCTGTATGCATAAATGCAATTTCACTTTATTTAAAAAATGTATTTTTGTATAAGGCAGCAGCCAAGAAATCAATTAGGAGTCAGTGAAATTTTACTGAGAAAATCCAAAAGCATTTTAATATTAAGGTTAGGATAAATTGTATTTCTCTAAAAGTAAAATATCTAAATCACCATTTTCTTAATGTGCCTAAAGTCTTTATGTAATGTATTTAAGAGAATTATAGAAACAAATGCCAGTCATTTTAATTGCCACTGATTGCTTTTAGTTGTTATATGAAATAGACTTCTTTTGTGGATGTGGCATCATTAATTTTGAAGATGAAATACATATACTCTAGCTTTCATTTTGGTTCAGGAATTAAAACATAGCTGGGTAATTGTATGATCAGTTTAAGATAATTTGTCCAACAGGGTAATTATGAAACCAATGGATATTTTCATAAAACAGATACAGACTATAATCTGTTATAGAAAATTATAGGTAAATATTATCAGAAAGGTTCTGATTCATCTATGGAGAAAGTGTTAACCAAATCGGCACAGAATTGTCTAGTTTGTTCTCTCTCTCTCTTTTTTTTTGGAGACAATCTCACTTTGTTGTCCTTGGTAGAGTGCTGTACTATCATAGCTCACAGCAACCTCAAACTCGTGGGCTTAAGTGATTCTCTTGCCTCAGCCTCCCAAGGAGCTGGGCCATAGCCACCCTCCACAACACTTGGCTACTTTTTAGAGATGGGTCTCTCTCTTCCGACTGGCCTCTGAACCCCTGAGCTTGGGCAATCCACCCACCTCAGCCTTACAGGTGTGAGGTATGTTCTCCTCTTCTTGGACGGGAGGACTGAACCAGGCTTTGTGGGCACAAACTGTCCCCTCTATGTCCTCCTGCCCTGTGGGTAACAATGTAGGGACAACATGATATTCAGATGAGAACTAAGGAGTGATACTGCTTTTTTACATCTCATATCTTTGCTGAAATTTAGTCAGTTTAAGATAAAAGGATTCAAATATTAATTTTGTGAAGAAAAAACCAGTGTCACAGGACTGAGCGCAATGGGGATTATGCCAAGAGTCCACGAATTCTGCCCGGAGAATGTTGCTTTCGCAGCACGGTGGGCTTTGCCATTTAAGTTGGATTTTAAACGTACAAGTTGAAGTACTCGAGTCTTCTTTAGTCAGGATGTGGGTCATGAGAACGTCTCCGACGGGAATGACATGTGTGAGTGCCCGCGGGAAGGGCTTGACTGTTTCCTGTTTATGGCGAGTGAATACGATAACTTCCCCTTTAAGTAAATGGAGGGGTGAACAGAATTGTGGTGACATCTCTCTGCTCATCTCCACTGACACCGGGACACCGGCATCAGCAACACGTTAGAGCTCAGAGGAAGCAATGGGGGAGGAGCCAGAGCCGCCCAGGGAGCAGGTCAGGAGGGATGGGAGAGTGTAATTGAATTTGTTGCTGCGGCCACCAGAAATCTTGGTCACCGTAGGTCTTCAGTGTTGACTTTTCCATTTTCTCTCTCAAGAAATCAGACCCGAGAAGAGCCAATCTGCAGTTCCTCCTGTTCACATGGATTCCTTTGGAGAAATGTATGCGGTTTTCAGATATAAAAGTGGCTGCCCAGCATGGAAGTGGGCGGAAGGGTAGGGAGGGCAAGGAAATGATGAGTGTGGCCTTCTGACGCTCCCTGAGTGCTGCGAGATAGTCATCTGGATAGAAATAGCGACAGACAAACTTTGCAGGGAAACCCAACTGAACCCCAGATGGTACACATAAACACACAGTAACCGAGAAGCCATTATTTTTCTAGTGTGTGCAAAAGAGATACTGAACAAGAAGTCACGCTGTCTAATTGTATTTTTAAAAAACCCAAAAGAAAAGCTCACAAACCTGTCTTAAGGAACAAACTAAAAATAAAATACATGAGACGCCCATAGAATTAGTACAGGTTTCCTACTTATCTTTTCTGTGTCTGTTTCAGTGTCCGGAGAATGAAGACTCTCTAGTCTGAGAATCCCACAGCCGAGCTTAAATGCTGGTCCAGATCACAAAGCAAAGTCCCTCTGGACTGGCTGCCCATGTATTTGATTCCCTTGGCAAAGAAAAAGAATAAGGGAGCCAACTACTCGCCACTTTAACCATTACCACTTGATAATGTTTTGTGAACACACTGTGTATATGAAAGTACTAGGACTTAGGTAAAGACCAGCTTGCTTTCTAGAGATTTTCTTTTTGAGCAGGGGCTTTACAGAATTTTCATTCTGGAATTCTCATAATAACTAGGAATGTAATATCAGACCAAACCCCCTTTCCTCCCTCTACCTCTTCTGTCTACAGCATATTCCCTTATCAGCATATGGTTATCCCCACACCACTCTGATTCCCCAGCCAGGCCTTACCCACATAGGGATTACAGCAGCAGCTCTGCAGTGGGGAGGGGAGGCTTTGTAAAAGGAAAATGCAATAGGACCTTGTGGCACAGACTTAAGCCATAGTTGTTATTGACCCAGCTCTCTGATACTTTCTGTCCTCCCAAACACACCCATATTGTGGTCACTGAGCCACGTCCCTGGTAATTGGATATAGAGGATGTTCCTCTAAGCCTAAGGCCTCATCTAGATGCCATCTCATCTGGAAGTTCTACTGATCAGGAATATATTGCCTGCTGAAACCTGCCTGCCCTCTGACTCCTGACTACAGAGTGCAAGGGCACCTCTCCTTTCTCTGTATAACTAGGGCACTTGATCTTTTTCTTTCTCATGGAATTCATCATGTTATAACTTACACCATAACTATTCAAATTGCAGGATGTCAGTTCCTTACTGATAATACTTTTTCATGTTTGATTTACACATAATACCACGAAGGAAAGAGCTAAAATTTTCTGAGTCTTTTAATCTGTGCCTTGGATGAGTAGAGATGCAAAGAATAGTTGCTAAATGAATTAATTTTCTGCCCTAGTATTTCTCCAGCCTTTTACCCTTAAGCCTTGTTAGTGGCATAACATGATTCCTATGTATGAGGTTTAAAAATAAATTTATTAGGAAATGTAATCTTCAACCAGGGATCACATTGGGGGATTCTAAATCGAGCAGATGGCTGACTACAAGAAAATGAATGTTTATCTTAATGCTTTATTGGAAATTTATTAAGAAAAGGTGAAAATACTATAAAATTTATTGTGGTTAGGTATGCATTCATTCACTCAAGCATTCACAAGTTACTTACCAAAAATATTTATTTATTAGGTGATAATATACAATGCATTAGTCACAAATTTAGTTTAGCACTTCAAGAAACCCAAGGGTTTTTAAATGATTCAACCTGTGCTCCATACTCCATGTAACAGTCATCTTCTCCAGAATTGTACTTTCGAACTTCAACACACATAAAAATTATTTGGGGGTTCTAGTTAAAATGCAGGTTCTGACTCCATTGGTTGGGATGAGGCTCAAGATTCTACATTTCTGACAAATTCCTACATGATGGTAATTCTGCTGGTCCATAGATCAACTCTTAAGAAGGAAGGTCTTAGAAGATATCATTATGTTCCCTATGACTCTGCTTAAAAGGTCAGGCTGAACAGAAAGAAGATCTATAGATGACCCATAATGTAGGTTCTTCCTTTCCAGTATGATGCTTGGGCAAAGGAGTTTTAGCATTTCAGGTATCTTTAGAATGGGATTATAATATCACATGAGATTAATGTGAAAGAACTCTACAAATAAAAAGCATCATAGTTAATACTGATAATGATAATTACTAATTTCACACTTAGTTGAAATGTCAAGTCTTGAGTAATAGAAATTTCAAATGGGAAAAAGACAAAGCTTTTATAACACAAATATCTCAGTGGTTTGATATCTTGACCTACAGGAGAGTTGGGTGGCCTCTGATACAGGCAGGTGCCTGGGTGACATATTAAAGGTGGTTTTCAGAAAGCTTTTTAGTGTTGAGTGTAGGTGATTCTCCTTTGCTGCTATTTCAGTGGGACTCAGCAAAGAAACATTTTATGCAAAGGCTTAGTCTTGAATTTCAGACTTACATTTTTATCTCATCTGACTTGCACATCAACCCCAGGCATTGGTACTACTTATTCCATTTTAAAGATAAGGACTCATGAGCTCCATGAAGGCAAATTCATATTGTTTTGGCCATAGACTGTTCTCAGCAGTAGCCCAGGGCTGAACTAGAGTAGGAGTCTTAGGCCATTTGTTTAATGAATGAATTGGATGTTAAGAGATGAGGTGTCTTGCTCAGGGCCACACCCAATTAAGTAGTGGAGCAAGGGGTTGTCACAGATCTGTTTGCCTTCTAAACCAAATACTGTAAAGGGTTTGATCCTAAAATTCATCTGAAGTCCTTGTTACAACTATAGCTCTTACTTCTCAGACCTGTGGGTTTTTTGGTTCAGCTGTCTAAGTGTACCCCAGTGATTTGCATTTTTATTAAGTATCTCCATGGATCCCTTTGACTCATTCACTTACTGAACGCATGTACTAATTATGCAATCTATGTCATTCACCATACTAGGTGCGGGGGTGCCATTAGCAAACAGAGCAGGTAAGAATCCCTGCTAATAGGGCATCCAACCAGTTTAAGAAACCCTGTATGACACCAGGATGATACTGGGTTCTGTTTATTCAGTTAAAATTAGGACCCCAGGGTGATTTCTTCCATTCATTCACTCAGATTTATTGTGAGCAGTAAGAACATCCTGGCAGATGAAAGCAATATTAAAAGGTCCAATTTGGGGAAATCCAGGGCTTTGGGGATAGGGCATCTTTTCATTTTGTGGGCTTGTTTTGCACCCCTGACCCTTGGTACTAAATGTTGTGAGCACCTCCTCACCCTCATTGAGACAAATGGAAGTGTCTCAGCTCTCCCCTACCAGCTTCCTCTCCTTTTTCCTGCTAAGAATTGCTGAAGGGACTGAGGGAGAAATGTACTGGTCAGAAGAAGCTGAGCCGGATCAACCCCTAGACAGGATTTCTTCATCCCCCCTTCAGAGGATTGCACTCGATTTAATCACATGGAGATACCTTTTCAAGACAATGCTGTATTTTAATTATCCGTAAGGCTTCCAGAAATCATTCCTTTTAGATTTTTAAACTATTGCAGGAAGGATCTTGATTGCTATCATTTAAAATGTGTTGCCTCTCTCTCTTCTTTCTTTTTGGGAATAGAAATTTCAGGCAGGTGAAAGAAGGGGGCAAATGACTTCCTGGGTGTTAAGTGTCTGCTACTTTAAAAATCTGTAGTTACTCATTCACTTAAATGAATAACCTGCATAATTGTCACATTTTTAGTCCTTAAAAATCTGTTTTTGCAATGGAAATCTTCATGCAATCAGTATAATCAATTGCAAAATTAATAAACTGGGATGATCTTCAACATAGCTTTTTCTGCTTTGAGAAATGAGAGGAAAAATACCTCCATGTGTGGTTTAGTCTTAAAAGACTTGTAGTAACAAATTCCAAATTGTACGGCCTTCCTTTGAAGTTGCTGACGGTGCTCATTTTTCTGTCATTTTCCCCAAATATTTTCCATGCCAACCTCGTCATTTCAAATGGGCATAAGGCAAAAACTTAGGGAACCCTTTAAGGGAAAAAATTTTTCTAAAAGAATTTTTGCATACAATTTCTGTATAAATGATTCCCTATTTCAGAAAAAATAACACAGTTGTTTACATGTTCACGGAAACATGTAGAGACATGTGGAAACGAAATCATTTATCTCAAGACTTTCATCTTGTTAGATAAGAAGTGTACTCCCTTTGTTGTCATTAGATCAGGAACAAAATTAACACAGTTGCTATGTAGCAAACAGAAAGTTCAGCTCGATAATGACTGTGACCTCCTATTGCCATTTGAGAAAGTCTTTAGTGGGTTTGTACTGGGCAAGTGACAACACAGACTGCTCTAAGAAAAGCGATGTGTTGCTGAAAAGTGGCTCTGCTTTAATATTTGCAATGTAGCAACAGCCTAATTATCTTTTGGGGGGGGGTTGGGGCAGTATCTAATTCATATTATTAGTAATGTCATGAAAGGGGCAAGAGATTTCTACCCCTTCCTAGGAATTATCTGCTTTGTAAATATTTAATTTCTTTTTCTGTCACATAGCATAAAATTAGCCAAGTGTCCCTTACTGAGTGCCTCATAATCTTGTTCCACTGAAATTGGATGGTTCTCTCACTGGAGTGCCTACTTCTAAGAACATAGACCCACCCCTCCAAACCCATCTGAGGGAAGCCAAATTCAGGAATTCTTAATAGTATATGTGTAGTCTGAAATTCAGGTCTGCAGAAAAGCTTAGACAGCTATATAGTATTTATAAACCTAATCAAATTATATAACCACTAACAAAGCATGGCGTTCAAATGAAGGGCACTCGGATGTCATTTTGTTTTTATAGTTAGTTTTCCGCTTTATACCTGATTTAATTTGCTATTATTTCACAATAAACCGCTAATACTTTGATAATCCAGAAGAACAAATGTTTCCATTTTGCAAATTAAAAATACTGCAGATAAAACTACAGTAAAAATACCATAGTTGTAGAGCTACATAGAGCACTAATATACTCATTATTATAAAAGGAAAGAAGTGCTAGGTTTAGTTTAAAACAATTCTTGTTTTTTTAGTGTAATTTTTTAAAAACGTGTTTACTTTCAGTCACTCTGTAAACAAAAGGTGATAAAACTAAATAGGTAGGGAGATATTTTCAGTTCATAATGAGCCTTATTTTATTGTGTGTATACCAGAACTGCTGCCCTCACTTTGGGTTTTGTTAATCAAAAGTAGAGGGGTATAAAAAAGCAAACTCAGGAATAGTTTGCTATGAAAATCCAAAGTCTAAACTGGTTACATCCAGTGAAGAGTTGGTTTTTATTTTGTTAGGTTAGGGAAAGAAAGGAAAAAAAAAATCAATAATGCAAACCTCAAGTTCAATTCCTGTGAATACTGATATCATAAAAATACTAGAGTAGAAGTTTGCAGTAAGTATATATGTAGTAATGATGTATTTTATATATTTGAAATGTAATTTTATTTTATTTCATTTTATTATTAGTGGAGGTGGGATCTCACTCTTGTTCAGGCTGGTCTCAAACTCCTGAGCTCAAGCAGTCGCCATCCTGGGTCTCCCAGAGTGCTAGGATTACAAGTGTGAGCCATTGAGCTTGGACTGAAATCTAATGTTAAATTATTTTTTCTATTTAAAGCCAAATGAGAAACACAGACTATTAATGGACAGTATTTAAAAAGTAGTAGTGTGGCTTTTTAAAACTCTGTTCATACCATTGAAAACATGAGAAGTGAGAGTAAAAATAAGGTTTTCACTTTATAGTTTGTTTTTTTCTTTCATATCCTTGAAAGCAAAATTGTTTTTTCATAAACAGCAATGACACAGGACACAATGAAATACAAGCACTGTGTAAAGACAGACACCTTCATTTAACAACTAGCTGCTATAAAAATAAATTATACGGATGACTCAGGGAAGTTGTTAATAATTCTACCTTGTTTACACTGTGCTTAGAAAGCAACATAACTTAATGAGATCAGATATTAAGCTAATGGTGTATCTTGGAATCATAACATTTTCAAGCTCTGCCAAGCCTGCAGGCAGATTAAATGTGGGTGGTTTGTACTGATAGTGTTTTCAAAAGGGGAAATGAATAAGGCCCTGCTCTATATAGAAGCTATGCATTCATTACCTAAGAAAAAGCATTAAGCACATAAATTACTGAGCTTGCTTTGAAAAGACACAGCTCAGATAACAAAAATTGGAGAAGGTTCAAGAATCTTGGAAGTATATTTAAGAACTGTGAATAATAATAATAATAACGATACATTTTACAAAAATCCCAGAATAACAGGTGATCTAGTTGCAAAAAAAATCAGGTAGTCAAGTTCTAAGGCAAGTGAATGGTGTTTAGAATTTCAGTTTTCTTTTTCTTTTTTTTTTTTTAAAGATTTTTTATTAAATCATAGCTGTGTACATTAATGCAATCACAGGGTACAGTGTGGTGTTTTTATATACATTTTGAAATACTCTCATCAAACTGGTTAACGTAGCCTTCATGTCATTTTCTTAGTTATTGAGTTAAGACATTCATACTCTGCTTTTAGAAAGATTCACTTGTACCCTTGTAGGATAAACCATAGAGGTGACCCCTTCTATCACCCTCCCTCCAACCATCTACCCCCCTCCTCTCCCCTCTCCCACCCCCCTCCTCATATTCTAAGGTTATAATTAGGTTATAACATTCCTATGAAAGCTATAAATTAGTTTCAAAATAAGGCTGTGTACATTGAATACTTTCTCTTCCATTCTTGAGATACTTTGCTCAAGAAGAACATTTTCCAGTTCCATCCATGTAAACATGAAGGAGATAAAGTCTCCAACTTTCTTTAGGGCTGCATAGTATTCCATGGTGTACATATACCACAGTTTACTGATCCATTCATGGTCTTCCATGACCTAACAATTATGAATTGGGCTGCAATAAACATTCTGATACAAATATCTTTGTTGTAATGTGATTTTTTTGTCTTTTGGATATATACCTAGGAATTGCAGGATCAAGTGGTGGGTCTATTTTTAGTTCTCGAAATGTTCTCCAAATGTCTTTCCAAAAGGAATGAATTAATTTGCATTACCACCAGCAGTATAGAAGTATTCCCTTTTCTCCACATCCACACAAACATCTCTGGTTTTGGGATTTTGTGGTATGGGTTAATTTTACTGGAGTTAGGTGATATCTCAAAGTAGTTTTGATTTGCACTTCTCTGATGATTAAGGATGGTGAACATTTTTTCATATATCTGTAGGCCATGCACGAATTCCAGTTTTCTACAAAATAAAGTTTCTTTCTACTCCTTGAGCTCTTCGAATGGATAAGTTACAATGAAATGGGCGATACTCAAGTTTGCATTCTTCTGACTTAGAAAAGCATTCGACTTCTTAACCTTGGACTTGCCTATTTGATTTTTAAAGGAAATATGATGCTCAACTAGACAATATTCACACTCATTCACTCTTTATTAAAGACACAACTGGTAGTTACCATGCTAGAACAATTTCCCATATCTAAATGAAAAATACAAAAGTAAAAGTCACTGATTGTGGTGGAACTTGCCCCAACCTGGACATCGCCAACATGTAACATGTCATGAGCATTTTCACCCCAGCACAGCAAGGTATCTGACAGAGCATTCTTTAAAATAATTGTCTGCAGGATTTTTCTTTTTGTCTTTTAAAAATGAACTTACTGTTGCCTTTTCCCTCTTCCAACACCAAAGCCTTTGCAATGTGCCTGAAGGGGCGAGGTGAGGTGGGAGAAGCAGCAGCAGCAGCAATCCCAAACACCCACTTTGTTAAATTCATGAGAAGGCAGGATGTGGGAAATGTAGAAATTATCTCTTTTCCACCAGTAGAACGCACCAGCTGTATGCACATCGCTGTCGTGTCAAGCATATGTACTTCTTCTTAGGGAAAGGTACGGCATGTGTCAGTACACTCAGCTTTGCATAAAAATAAATACATTTCAAGATAAATAAGACAAGGACAACAAGCAAAACGTATTTTGCAAAGTTTATTGCTAACAATGAGGAGATGACATGATGTTATTTTGTTCTTACACCTAGAAAATGACAATATTTCTAGGGGTGGAGGGAATGCATATAGTATAATTTAAATTAGCTTTAGATCCAGGATTGAAAGACATTGCATACCTTGAAGATGATGCTGTGAGATGAATAGAAGCCATCAGTATATGCTGGCAAAATCCTGTGCTGTAAGATCTATGAGTGGGTTATTATGCCATGTGGTTTCCCAATTCTTTTTTTCAAACCAATTCAAATCAAAGGAGTAGAACAAAGTGGGCATCATGATGGTCAGTCCATCACCTCTTTAATTTTTATTTTGCCAATGATAATTCCAGAGAAGCAAAATCCACAGGCTGTTTCTTCTCTGCTGCAGGTAACAGTGTCTGTTCAGGTTGTTATTGCTGTATAACAAATCACCCCAAAAGTTAATGGTTTAAAACAGCAACAACAATATTATTATCTCATAGTTTTTGTAGATCATGAATTTGGGGCAGGCTGAGTTTCTGTGTTTGGTACTTCTGGCTTGGGGCTTTTTACATGGTTATGGACAAATAGTAGCTAGTGCTGAAACAGTGGTCTAGAGCAGCTACAGGTTGGACAGACCTCTCTTTATATCTATCTATCCATCCATCCATCTACCTATCTACCTACCTACCTACCTACCTAGCCATCCATCCATGTATCATTTTCATATTATCTCAGGTTTCTCCAAATGATCTGTCTCAATGGACTAGATTAGACTTCCCCATAGCATGGTGGCCTCAGGACAGTCTGACTGCTTACATGGCTGCTCAGGACTCCAGTATGAATATTTCATCAAGCAATGTGGAAGATACAATTTTTCTGATCTAGACTGAGTAGTCACACAGAATTTCACCACATTTTATGGATAACAAGAGGAAAATTAGACTCTACTTCTAGGAGTGGTGAGATTTAGAAGATCCTGTAGGACCAGAGAAATTACAGTCGGTCAGCTATGGAAAACATTGCTGTGGTGTCTTTTACTATGAAATGGTTATAGTTGTCAAATTTGGGGTGTGATATTTTGAGTAAAAGTACATGTGCCCTTTGATAGTAGATGACTAATGATGAACTATTGTGGTAAAAAAATAATAATAAAATACATCTAGTAGTCTCTTGACTCCTTGAGGCAAGATGTCTTGTTAGCCAGTGATATTTCCACTCCATGGAAATTCCAGTAACTTCCCACTCCTTTAGTAGGTATTTGTGACTTCTTTAGCCTTAGGTCTACTAGAAGATCTAGAGTTATGCTCTTAGCTGAAACACGTTAGCTTTCATTACAAAAATCTATTAATGGTAGGAATACGAGAAAAATGGAGGCTATTTGGATCAGTTAGGTGAAAAAAGAGAACATTGATGCCAACACTGAATCAATAGAAGGGATGGGCTATGTCAGCCTGGTAATCTCTGTTGGTATCACCTTCCCTTTCTGTGACATAGGAGGATTTCTGTTTTGCCTCACAGAGCAATGGTGAGGCAGAGCTAAGAAAAATGTTTTAGAAGTGATTTTCAAATACATGGTTCTATCAGGCTGCCAACTGGGAGATGTAATCATGGCACCAGATCGGCTTGCCTACGTGTCCATGTTTGGCCTTTGTCTTTGGAAGGTGAGACCAGATACTTGCTTTGAATGTTTTTATCTCTAGTAGGGGTGGATTTCTGCTGAGACAACCATATTCCTATCTGGTCTTCCTCTCCTGCAGATCTTGTCTGGTGGCTGGCAGGGTAAGCTAAATCTCCACTAAGGAGAAAAAAAATACACTGAATTTTATGGCATTTTGTCGTATTAAAAGCAAATAATAACCAAGTAAGAAAAATAAGTCTGATCACAAAGCTCTGTAAAACCTTTTAGGCAAATGCTTTTTGAAATCTGGTATAAACTCTTAAGAAACTGTAATAGATAGTAAGTTTCACACACTTGAGAATAGAACTGAGAATGTGGTAGTGTAAGCAGAATTTTTCATCTTCAGGCATGGGAAACTTACCTAAATGGGTAATCCAAGAGGACAAAAGGTTGTTTCAGTACAGGGAGCCAGGAGAAAGTCATCCTCTCCAAAAGGATGTTTGTGCTGCTGAGTGAAAGGGCAGCTCACTGATTTCATGTAAACTCCAGAATGTTTGAGTGAGAAGGTACCTCTTCAAGATCAGTAGGGCCGACAAACTCAAACCCTTCTGAACATTACTGAAATTCCAAATCTATGGGACATTTAAGGTATGTTTAGTGTAAGGCCTCAGGGGGAGATTTTGGTTGGACAGTTCCATACTGCAAGGGTAGGAAAGCTAGTATTTCTTTGTGTTTAGATGAAGATGACCATTTATCTTGGACACTTTCACCTACCTTTCCAGTCCCATTTAATTATTCCTTATTTTTAAGATAGTGGAAAGGAATCAAACACCAACTGATTTTTAAAAAGGAGATTAGAAATATAGCAATTATTGCCTGGATACCAGGATAAGAAAAGTTTCTAACAATCCTTTAAGTCAAATTATTTAGTTGCAAGAGACTTACCTGTATGGCAAGCACAGCTTGATGCTTTTGTAAAGTCCTCTAACTCCTTTCTAAAAGAAACCGTATTTAAGTAATCATCCATTTATACCATTTATACCGGCAGATAACTGCACACCAAGCAACACTTTGTACTTCTCTGAGAAAATTTGAAAGAAACAGATTTTCCTAAAATGGGATTTCAGTGATATTTTGGGTTAAACACAGTGCTCTATTGTTTCTGTAATTTAGAGTCTTTACTAACAGTGAGCAAAGAAAAGCAATTTCTGACTTTTGTAAGGCAGATAACAGATTGTATTTCACACTCTCACATTGTTCCTGGTGAATAACTTCCACTGGGCTAATTAGTCTTGGAAATAATTTCTGTTCTGTCTGTGTACTATACCATTGTAAACTGGGTATAAGATATCCCTTGAATAAATAATATTTCATGGATTCTAGGTACATCACAGAGGTATAACCCCAGACTGAAAGACTAAGTTGCTTTGGATGGAAAACTGATATAAACTGTAAGACTTTGAAACCAAAAACCTGTCCAACTTTTACTTAGCAATTGCTTACTGTGGTTTCTCCATGAGAGTTTTATATAAACAGATTAACTTTGTTTTCTAAGTGTTTCCAAAAAGCCTGGAAACTAGGAATTAAATACGTCTTGTGCTGCCCATCCCTTAAAATCCAGCAGACTCTAGCCTAAGCTCAACACCTGTTGTTGAAAATCTACCACCCAGTGGCCTTCACATGTGGGGATGCTGAGAGGTCCCTCAGATGTTTGTGCTTCTGGGTCTTGTAGGGGCACCAGCAAGAGGAAGGAAAATGATTCCAGAATTCCAAAGGTCACTGCTGGACTGAAATAATGAAAATTGCCCACATGTTGAAAAAAACTCAAATGTGATTACTGGAAAGTCTGGCAATCAGACCCAGAAGAGGTAGCTAGGCTACAGTTTCATTTATAAACCCCCTCCCACCCCCAAAAAAAGGAAAGGAAGGAAGGAAGGAAGGAAGGAAGGGTGCTCTGGAGGGAAAGTGTTCCATGGTAAGAGAGAAGTAATTATTACGTTCCTTGGCCTTCAGGCACCACAACTAACACATTCAAACATAAAATAGAAGAAATATTATAACAAAAGCAATGAAGTGTCACTTACATAAGCACTTATTTCTGAAACAAATCTAAAAGGTTATTTTAAATAATTTTAAAAAGTAGAAATGAGAGGTTGTTTTTATAAGGAAAGAATAGACTATATCAGTATGAACTTGTTTTAAAGCAACGTTGGTGACTGACTACCATTTCCTTACAAGTATGTTATTCTAAGGACAGCTTTTCTTTCTGAAGTATCTCTCTCTACTCTTCACCCAAAGATACTGGAATGCTCTGTATGGTGAAGACTGTCTATGTAAAAAGATGCATTTTCTTTCCAGAATAAACTTAACCATTACATCTCACAATCTCTGCCTTATAATCTTTTTACTTTGGGTGATTTAGTGGGAGACCCAGAACCAGCACAGGGTAGTAGAGAGCCCAAAAAGTTTGGAGGTTCAGTCAAAGCTTGGCTCCAACCCCCGCTATATGATCTTGGGTAAGTAATTTCCTTTATTTATTTGTTCCTCCACTTAATGAGTGAATAGAGACACCCAAGAGGTGACAGTGCCTGCATGTGCTGTACTGGGATTGACACTCTACCCTCACAGAGTAGCTTTTAGGCAATTTCACTTGAGTGTGGTGGAGGATCCCAGGAGAGTCCTATCCCTGAGGATCATCAGTGTGATGGCGAAGTGGAGGGAGGCCAGCGATGCTCCCCAGAAGATGAAAAGCCTGGGAACAGAGGCTCATGCAGGAGTTAGTCAGTGAAAGGGCAGGGCTGGCTGTGGAAAGACTGCTGTAGACAGAGGCAATGCCACAGGTGAAGACTCAAAGGTACTGAATCTGTAAAGACCTTTCAGGTGGCTCTAAGTCCCATATATATTTGTTCTGAGATAAAGAGAGATGCAATTTTTGCTTCAGACTAGAATCTTTGGAGACAAACCGTGGAGTTGATAACATTGTGAAAAATATTTATCATAGTTATCAATAATTTTTATTCAACTTTCCTCTGATTAACCCAAAGGGTTCTGGCGAAGCACACAGGTGGAAACCTAAGACTTTGCTTAAAGTAACAAAGGGGAACTTCTCAGGTTACACCAGCACCTTAAAGCTAGTGAGGTTGCATACCCAGCCTTCCCCAACATTGGATGCATCTTCCAAAATAAACATTCATTTGACTTGTGATGTTTTTAGAACATTAGTTGTGCATAAAAATCACCTGGGGATTTTGTTAAATCCAGATTTTGATTCAGTAGGTCTGGGTGGTCCTGACATACTCCATTTAAAGCTCCCAGGTGATGCTGATTTCTGTGGTTTGAGGACTCACTGTAAATAGTAAGGCTTAAAGCAAATAAGAAAGACTCAATAGAGGGAGATCAATTTCCTGAAAACTTCAGTATTTTAAAACATTTACTTAAAAATGTATTCTCTAATTCTCTTTCTGTGGCTGTCTGTGTATCTATCTTGTTGTCTGTCCATCTCTCTGTCACACACAAATGGGTGTACATCATTTAAATTCATTCTGCTAGCCATACAGAAATGTATAACAACTGACCAGACAATGGACAAAGATGCAAGTATTCTGGTTATTATGATTAGTCTTACAAATGGGATATATCCTGTCACCCTTTTGAATGACTTTGCACGTTTACATTTCTTTCTGGAGTTCTAGAATATTAATTAAATGGCAAACTAGCACTCTATAATATATGTTGCCTTGAGAATCTAAGAAGTCCGACCTGGTGGTGTAGTTTTCTTCATGATGGGAAGCCCAAGGTTGGGCAATATGTCTCTTCTTTAGAAGAAATGCACAGTAATCCAGAATGCTGGTCTTGTAGAAACTTTCCAGTGGGGCAGGCCCTAGAACTTTCATGGCTTTTCTTTCCTTTCTCTGGCACACATCTTATTAAGGCATTCGAGATGCTTGCTTTTTCTCACAAGATCCAATTAACGTAATCAAACCAGGTGATGGATCAAGGTGATGTTCTGTGGGAAACCAATTCAGTCAAGGTCCCTATGAGAATAATTCGGAGAAATCTAGGGACTCAAAGCTATTAGCCTTACCTGTTTGTCCAAATATCCCACCCTAATCATAAGAAACCAAATTCTTCCCAATCTGTCTCCAATCTTAGCAATAAACACCTAGTAGCCTTGTATATTGAAATGAAATAGTAATTAAAACTCTTACAATCAAGCCTTCACCTCAGCTACGTCTGCCCTGCAACTACACGGGATGAGGGAACTGTAAGGCACCACAGAGGGGTTCAGGTTCTCCCCCAATGCCTTGGGTTGGAAACTTAAGGCTTTATGCTTATCTTTTTCTTTACATATACTTTCCAGAACATTCCACCTCATCATCTTAATAATCACTGTGATCACCACAGCAATAAAGTGCCATAGCCACTTGGTTTGCTGGTGCCTTAAAGTCTATCTTTGCTGGCCACCCTTGGTGACAATCCATAGCCACCATATGCGTGGATTCCCAGTATTTGCTCTTCCTTTGGCAAGGAGGCTTTCTGTGCACTCTTCGAATAGAAGCAACTCAATCCCAGAATCCCATTCTAACATGCGTCACCCCACACCTGCCATCAAATATTATCTTTGTCAAAGTCCCAGAAGATAGTCAGGGCACACTCACAAGTTCTAAAGATAGTTTAAAACGGGACTAATCCAGTTTTTTCAGGAGCTGCCTGTCAGTCTGTGCTGGCTGGAAAGCACCTATATTTTTCATCCATTAAACTATATAATATTATCTTTCACAGGTAAATTTTATAAACCATCTGGAATTCACCTTCGCATAACACACAGATTTATTTTTCTCCACGGAATAAGCCAGTTTACTATCAACATTGCTAAAAATTCGTTGTTTCCCTACTGATTCATAATGTCACCTTTATCATACATTGAATTCCCACATGTGTAGCTGTCTGTGTTTTATTCTATAGGTCTGTTTATCTGTTTCTACTGTGTTTTTATCACTCTATTAGAATGCTTTAATATCTGGTAGGCTATTTGTGCACCTTATGTTCATCCATATACATGTAGAACCAGTTTATTGAGTCCTTCAAACAATCCGGCATGCTCAATTACCAACAGATGATTTTTAAACTGCTACCCAGGGAGAGAAGTCTAGTTCCTTTAGGGCTTCTGTTTCACTGAGCAAGATGTGCCGGTTGAATATGCCCTGAATAACCTGTCTGCCACCTGTGGTTTTCCTTTCCACCCTTCCCCACATGGTACTCTCTCTCTCCCCTCAATATATACTGACTGGTGTGGTGGGCTGAATTGTATCCCCCTGAATTCTCTCAGAATATGACAATACTGCAGGTAGGGTCTTTAAGAGGTGACTAAGTTAAAATAAAGTCATTAGGGTGGGTTGTAATCCATTATGATTGGTGTAAAAAGAAGAAGTGTGGTCACAGACCAGAGAGCAGGAAGACTATGTGAAGTCACAGGGACAAGAAGGCCAAGGGGAAAGGCTTTACTAACACTTTGATCTTAGACTTCCAGCCTTCAGAATTATATAAGAAAATAGAAATTTCTGTTGCTTAAGCTGCTCAGTCTTCGGTACTTTGTTATGGCAGTCCTGGAAAATACAATCAGGTATTATCTAAAAGAGTATTGATTTGAAGAGTGTGCCAAATGTTAGCCTCATTCTCCTTCCCACATTCCTTAATCTGGCCCTTCCAAATCTATGCCTCTAATTTTGGACTTTTTTCTGAGGAACAGACCTGCTTGTCTACCATATTTTTGCCATTTTCCCACAGATATCTGTTTGGCACCTGTAGCTCAAATGTTCTAAACCTCAGTTGTGATGCTTTCCATCTATTCTGCTATCTCAGGTGGTCTCTGACTTATGTAACAGCTATAGAGGGAACTGGGAGTGACCGAGAACCTCTGCATCCCACGTGCACCCCTTTGAATACCCATGGAAAGAGTCATTTTATCCTGATTATTTCAGTCTCCCAAATGTTTCTTGCCCAGCCTTTCCCCTCCTCATTATCACCATGCTAGTTCAGGCCCTTGTGACTTCGTGCCGAGGCTTTGCTAATGACATCTGATTGATGTCCCAAACTCTATCTTTCCATCTTACAATCCATCTTTCATTCTGTTAACAACATTTTCCAAGACATATCTGATCATGTGACTCAAGACTTTGTCCCACTATTAGAATTATTATTTTAATTAGAATTTGATTAAGTTCTAATTTCTTAGCAAGACATTCAAGGCCCTTTATAATAATCTGGACCAATCCACTGGTTTCACATTTTTACTGCCACACCTCACTCAAGCCAAGCACCCTTTGTTCCTGCCACACCAAATCCTTTTTTTCCCTCCTCTATTGTGAACCATATTTTCCCACCTTCATTTCTGGGTCATGTTAGTCTCCGCCTGCCATGTTTTTCACCCTCTAGGTTATGGTTAAAGCTCTGCACATCTTTAAGGCCTACATTAACTAGTATTTTCTCCAGGAAACTGCTGTTAGTATATCCAATTGTGATTGATAGGTTTACACTTTATGATCCCCTCATGGAATCTTTTGAATCTCATTTTTTCTCATATATTTCCCATTTGTTTAAGTTTTCTATCACTAGCCTCCTCCAGTAAGTAAGTGGTAAGCTCTGTGGAAGAAAGGACAATATTTTTGTTCGTTTTTTTCCTATACCCACCCAGTATATAAGGCTTTGTATATTATAGGTGCTCTGAAGACATTTTCCAAGTACCAATACTATAAAAATTTTGAGTTTCAAAGCATGACACCTATATTATTAATTTTAGTCTACTCATTTTGTGGAAAATATGGCTTACTCATGCACAAGCCCAGAGAATTAAAAGGCTCATTTCTTTTGGCAATAAAATAGCTTTTAGAAAATATTATGAAAAATGAAGTACAAATTAATCAGAGAAGTGAAAATTAGATTTTCCTAGAAATGTCCACAGAATGAAAATTCAGAGAAATGTGATTGCATTTGCCAAATCTAAAATATTTTTAGCAATATTTTATGGTGAGTGTCAATCTCAGGGCTCAGACATAGACTATGGAAGCAACAAGACTGCATTTCTGAATCCAGAGGCAGAGCTGTTTGGAAGGGAAAGGGACTTTACAATTTGAGAGACTGTATGGCAAAACATACAGCCTTTGAGAAGAGGCTAGCATAAGTAGACTGAAAGCTTTTATTATCTTTACCTTCTTCCCCAATTATTTTTGCAGTCAAGCCTGGTGTAAGTACCATTTACTGCATGGTCAGGAGCCTCTAACATGATAGCCAAACCCATTAAACACTTCTGGGTTGCGGAATCCTTCTGTCTTAGATTTTGTTGTCGTGTTTTTGTTGTGTTTGTTCTTTTTTGTTTCTGATTCAACAAGATTCCTCTTGTTGGAGAGTCTAATTAGGGTTGGAGAAAATAGAGGCCATTGTAATTTTAGTATCTTATGGGACTACAGTGTTTGCTTTTTAAGCACTCCCCAAAGGTACGTGGATAGAGCCCTTGGGTCTTCAGAACCCACAGTTTGAAAATTGCTGATTTAATAACTTACTACGGCTTTGTAGAGGAAACATAATATTTGTTTTGCTTTGACAACATGGGGTCTGAATTTCTCTATCCTGAGTACTTGAGCAGGCACCTCTTCGATAGATTTCCTAAATCTTGACTAGGAGAATCTCTCTTAGTTGTGGTTAAATAAAATCTAACTAGAAAATTTGACAAGAGAAGATAAAATTTTGGGCATCCTCTACTTCCTTATGCTATAAAATTTTGTTTCCCCACCCTGAGACCATATTAACCATAGAACAAATAAGGAAAATCTTGCTATGAGAGAAAATTCAAATAATGCTATCATCTCATAAATCCTTACAACATCCCCATTAGGTAAAACCATATGAAATTGCTATTGTATAGGTCAGCAATGGGGGATATCAGCAATGTCAGATGGTTTAAACATTGGTATCATCTCGATCTTACAGAAGAGGATTGTGATGTTTCGAGGTCAAATATCTTACTAAAAGTTACCAAGCTGTTAAGTAGCAGAGCCAGACGTGGAATCTAGAAACATAGGTGTGTCTGCCTCTAAAGCTTGTTCTTCTCCACTATGATACACTGCCAGGTAAAGATGCAATGTGGCTTAACAAAAAGAAGCATACCTTTTATTTCCCCATTCGTTGATCCAGCAGAGAGATGGGTAGCATTTCTCTGTTGTCATATTCATGACTCACACAAACAGATCCAGACTTGTGCAAGTTTATGCAGTCTAGTTTCCCTACAAGCTGTAACTGTGTTAAATAAACAATGATGTTACAATTCTTGATTAAGACATGGATAGCAATGGTTTTAAAGTGTGTAATGTATTGAGTTGCCAAGGCTGTAACTGGCTAGAGGACTCCCATAGCCTTTGGGTTGTCACAAGTATTTTCCTTCCTAGATTGTAAGGTGTAAAGTGTAGGCATCCTGGTTGTGGTTAAATAAAATCTAACTAGAAAATTTTCCTTTAGGGGTCTCTTTCTTAGTCAGCATAAATGGATGATTTCTGACCTTCATGACAATCAGGCCAAAAGTGGTGGTGGTCTTGCTAAAGACAAAAATATTGCTGCTTAGGTAGAGCAGCTCAATAAAAAAAAATTATATGCACATTGTCTAATAATGCCCCTGCTTGGGGTGGGACCTACTTGTATATTTCATTTCATTAGTGTTCCTTTCCTTCTTGGAGTGCTGCTTCTAATTTCTTTCTCCTTGAGTTTGGCAGCTTTGTAGCTACAGTAAGTCCTCTCTCCTCTCACCCCAGCTCTACTAGAATAAGGGCAGTTGATTTATGCACCCAAAGTCTGATAGTATATAGAAGGTCATTCATGGAGAACTAAGGGGCCTGTTTAAACAGTGGTGGTCATGCAAATTAGTGTGATTGCTGGCCCAGGTCCTGAAAGAAATTAAGTTAAATGGAATAGAAACCAAGCTATAAGAGAATTTGATTTTAAATAAGGTTTGAAAGCATATGTTCCCACCCTGGCACCAGATTTTTTTTTTCATGTCACTGTTGGGCATTTCTGCCAGTTGCATGAAATTAATAAATGTGTATAATAGGGCTACAGAGATTGGTTCAGGTGGGGAGGGTGAGTTTGTGATCATAGCACTATTGACACAGATAGATGTTTTAAATTTATCTTCACCCTTCTATTAGAAAGTGTGAAATGACTTAGAGTTATAACAACTATTTTGTTTTAAATTATCCAGCATCTGCCTCTCCCACCTCAAAAGGAAGCCTGAGACCAAGAGAAGAAGTAATGGCAGGAAGCCTTCTCTGGGGCCAGGCTCCCTGTGACCCTGGTCTCCATGCTCGTTTGGCCAGAGTTATTTTTAAAGGTCCTGGTGAAACATTTCCTTTGAAACCGAACAGCCTTTGGCTGTTTTGCCCCACCTATTCCAACTATGAATAACTTGGGTAATCGATAGGGCGAAGCCTGAGACGTTCTGAACTTGGATAGTGAACAACAGGAAGTGGTGCAACTCCCTCTGAAGTCCCACCCCCAATTCCCATAATTTCCTTGTCCCATTTCTACTTGGCAGCCAGTGCTTAGCTTCTTAAGAAGATGGTAATTGGACTTAGTGGGACTTTCCTAAATCTCAGTATCGTGGTATCATTAAACTCCCACCATTCTATTTTCACTCAAATTACTTTTCATTTTCATGTATCGGATGAAATAATAAACAACGTCAAGACAATCTCTGTATTGGATCAGCTATGGAGGTTTTGGGGGGAAAAGGAAAATATAAATCTACTGAAAGTATGACTTTTGTTTCATAAGATGACTTTTAAATATTGAAACATGCAGAGAAGAGTGGAAACATACAGTAAAAATAATAAAATGAATAGCCATGTACCTACCACTCTGCTTAAGAAATTAAACATGACAGTATCTCATAATTTCCCTATGTTGTAAGGCTGTTCTCAACCCACCACCTCTTTCCTCTCAGAGAGAACCACAAACCTGAATATTGTGTTATTAATTTCCTTACTTTCCTTTATGGTTATACCACATATACAGGTATCATTAAATAATAAATCATTTTGTTTTGTGAATTTATGAACTCGATATAAACTGAATCATATCTACATGCTTGCTTCTGTGATTTGCTTTTTCTTTGCTCAACTTTACATTTTTGAGATTAATCTGAGTTGTTGTATATAGATGAGGTTCATTCATTTTTTATTGTTGTATGGTATTCTATTATTTCACCTCAATTTTTCTCCTGTTGATGGGTATCTAGGTTGTTTCCAGGTTTTTTTTTTTTTATATTACAAACAGTGGTGCTATGAACATTCATGTGCTTGGAATTTCTGGGGCATATACACAGAATTTCTCAAATGTTTATTTCTAATCGTGGAATTACTGAGTTACAGAGTATGCACATACTAAATTTGAGTAGATGGTGCCAAATATTTTCTTTAGTGTTTATATTATGTTTCATTCCCATCAATAGTTTATGAGATTTTCTATTGTCTACCTCCCCACCAACATATCTTCTATTTTTTGTCATTCTCTTTAGTGTGAAATGGTATCTCATCATGGTTGGAATTTGCATTTTCGTCATTAGTAATTGTGAGTCACTCATGTTTCTTCTTTTTTGAGATGCTCATTCATATCTTGTGCTCATTTTTTATTGAGTTATTCATTTTATACTTACTGCTTTACATTTGGGATGCTATCTATCCTTTGTTGATTACATGCTTTACAAATATCTTGACCTAATTTGTGGCTTGTATTCTTCATTTCTATAAGGTGTCTGGTGATGAACAGGATTCTTAATTTTAATATAGGAAAATTTATCATTTGTTTAGAGCTTGAGTTTTTCTTTTTTTAATGGATATATCATAGTTGAACATCTTTGAGGAGGTATAAGGTGAGCTTTTGTGATGCTGATGAAGATGCTGTTCAACCTGAAGAATTTAATCCATCTGAAACTGATATTGTGGTTTGTGTGAGATAAACTTCTTTCCATTTTTTTTTCTTATTTTGGTAACTGTTTTCCCAACATGTCATTTCACAGAAGCATTTTTTTTCACTTGCCTGAAATGCCAGCTCTGTTATATAGTTTCCATTTGTATATGGGTCTATTTCTGGACTCCTGTTCCATTCTGCTTATCAGTCTGTCACTTCTTGAATTTATACATAATTAATAATTACTAAGTTTTATAATAAGTCTTATGGGGTAGAACAAACCCTCCAATTTGTTTCTTCTTCAGAAATACCTTGACTATTCTTGGCCCTTTGAACTTCTGCAATACATTTGGAACCATTTATGCTTAATTCTATGAAAAATCATATTGGAATTTTTATTAAAATTATGTGAAGTCTATATATTCATGTTTTAATTTGAGAAGTATTGTCATCTTTGTAATATTCAGATTCCCTTTTCACAAGCACAGTATGTTTTTCCATGTATGTAAAACTTTTAAAATATCTTTCTTTTCTTTTTTTTTTTTGCAGTTTTTGTCTGGGGCTGGGTTTGAACCCACCACCTCCAGCATATGAGGTTGGCACCCTACTCCTTTGGGCCACAGGCACCACCTTAAAATATCTTTCATTAAAGCTTCATAATTTTCTCCACAAAGTTTTTTTGTGGATCTATTTCTGTACACTTTACATTTCTTGTTGTTTTGTAAAAGGTATACACAAATATATAAACACATACACATACACACATATTCACATATTAGGCAACATTAAATTATTTTGACATAATACTTTTTTTTTAACATCCTTGTACCCGCTTCTTCCAGCACCACAAGGAAGCCTGAGAGCAAGGGAAATAGGCAATGGATATGCTTTGTGTTGGTTAGGCTGGGATTTTATTCTGTATATATCTACATATGTGTATACAGTCATCCTCAAGCATCCATGGGCTAGTGCTTCCAGCACCTCCAAGAATACCAAAATCCATGGTTGCTCAAAATCCCTTATATGAAGTGGCAGAGTATTTGCACATAACCTACATACATCCTTCTATATACTTTAAATCATTGCAAGATTATTTATAAAACTAATACAATGTAAGTACTACATAAATAGTTGCTACTCTGTATTATTTAAGGAACAATAAAAATAAGAAACAAATCTATAATGTTCAGTATAGACATAACCATTTATTTTTTCCCCTGCATATTTCTGATCTATAGTTAGTTTAATCCACAGATGTAGAACCTGCGGATGCAGAGCCCATAGGTGTCGAGGGCCAGCTATATATGTGTGTGTGTGAGAGAGAGATACACATTTTGTACTTATATATATCAAAAAGTTTTTCTCATTATGGTATAGAAAAGCAATTGAATTTATGTTTTCACTGGAAATTTATAACATTCCCTTTGAAATAATTTAGTTCTCATATTTTCTTTGTGGAGAGATTTTTCTTTTTACTACTGACTCTATTTGATGTTTAAAACAACACTTTATGACTTTTTAATGTTGGAATACACAGAAAATCATACAATCTATTCAAAACATTGTAGAAGCCAGTGGGAAGTTGGTATTGACTATATTTACTTGATGAAAACATTCACTACAATTAAATTGTTTTATTATAAATAAAACAATGAATTAGAAAATATCTAAAATATTGAATTCTATATTTAATTTATATTAATGTTATCTTAAAATATTAAATAGAAATTTCTAAATAAAATATTTTCAAATTATTTTGTATTTTCCTTTTGATTGAAATACCTATTTTCAGTTCTTAATCAAGACTTTCAAATTATAATGTCTTAAAATTCTTAATAGTCATCACCAAGAAACTTCTTCTTTTGGAAGCTGGTACTGCCAATCAAAGACCTTTTATTTACTATGTGATACAGTGCAACACCCAGTCTGAGCATATGAATGAGATTCTGGGATAATGCTTTACTGCCTACTAGCTATCAACCATTTAACACTTCAAAATTTTATTATAGTGATACTATCCACCATATACCATCTACTGCAACTAGAATGGTTAATTACTTACCATAAAGAGAATAACAACAGTGTGTCCTTAGAATTTTCAGCTATGTGAATTTCCTTGAGAGTGAAATTGATTAGAATCAACAGGAAACAGATAAAGCATAACCTACTCAAAAAATGTAGTCAAAAACTTCAAAGAGTTAGGGAGCCCCAAGATCCAATCAAGGTTTTAACATTAGGGATACAGCTCTGCTACATGATTGATACCACCCAGCAAGGTAGAACTAATCATCCTTTGATAAAGCTGAAGAAAGAGTTGTTCATAAGAGAATGGTATGGTTGGAACATAGAAAAGAAGCAATTAAAAAGACATAGGGCATTGGTAATCTGTCTAGACTCAGATGAAATGTTGACCAGCAGATGGTTTGGCATGTCTACCTGTGCAGTGGGTAGAGGCACCAGGCCATTGCGGTTTGTGTCATTATCCATTAAGATGGTCACTATCCATTAAGATGGTAACTCCCCTTGCTTTGACTCCATGCTTTCCAATCAATATAATTGTAATTATTTTCCCATATAATCTCTGTTAGGGGAAGAAAATTTGCTAACCAGCTGATGTGAGTGTTCTAGCTTATTTGGTAATTAATTCTCATGACAAATGAATAAATTGGTGTTTGGCTCATAAAATAAAATAAAATAATCATCACCAAGAAACTTTGTTCACACAATGTAGTGAAAAACATTTTTCAACCATTTTTTACAACAATATTATTTAAAGAATCTAATTCCTATTCATTTTTTTAATTAATAAATGTGGTATTAAAATTTTTGTTATTTTTGGCAGTGCAATGGGAATTCTAATTCAATTATACTTTTCTCTGATTTATAGATTGCTCAGTCATTGCCATGGAAGTCATTCTGAAGGAATACTAGTGATGCCCCTAAAAGTCACATATATCCAGGGACGCCAAAAAAAAAAAAAAAAAGGCACATATATCCCTGTCATGGGTTGAATAAAGTATCTCATAAAATTCCATGTCAATCTAAATCATCAGAATGTGACTTTTTAAGTTAGTTAAGATGAGGTGATACTGGCTTAGCATGGGTTCTCTCTTGGAAGAGGAGAGGACACAGAGAGACACGTAGACACAAGGGAAGAAGGGTACGTGACGACAGAGGCAGGGATTAGAGTGATGCAATCACAACCCAAAACACACCACCAAAAGCCAGGAGGGTGCAAAGAAGCACTCTTCCCTGGAGGCTTCAGAGGGAGCTTGGCCTGCAGATACCGTGATTTGAGAGTTCTAGTGCTGAGGACCGTGAGAGAGTAAATTTCTATTGTTTTAAGCCACCTAGTTTGTGATCATTTGTTACAGTAGCTCTAGGAAACTAAAACACCCTCCTCCATGAATGACAGTGGATGAGATGCACTTGCTGGAGCTTTGTCTTTCCTGAGACCCTGCCTAGTTTCCCAGCTTCAAACAGCTCGGTGAAGGTGTAATGCTCTGCCCCCGGGGCCTCAAGCTTATGATGTCCTCCGAGACCTCCACAGGCTGACTGCTGTTCACAGTGGCCAGGCTGCAGTTGGCTGAAGATGGGGCCCAGGTTGTAGAATTCCCATTCAGTGAGTGCAGGCGGTGGAGAAGGCATGATGACACTTACAGAGCATGTTCCCTGCAAGTACTGTGAGGCCACCCTGATCTCCACCTGAGTCCCTGGAGAAGCTGTGTTTGCATGGAGGTCATTAGCCTGGTGGAAGGTCTGGTTGTTCCAGGCCTAAATGATCACCCCAAGGGCTGACGGGACCTGCACAGAGCTGCGCTCTCAGCCAGCAAGCCTCAGCATGCACCTGCGTGCCAGGTCGCCTGCAGTGTCTGCTTCCCTCTGTGGTTTGCACCTTCTCATCTCTGGCCTTGGAAGGGATCCCAAACTTTCTCACTTTCACTACAGATTTAAACTTTTAAAAATATTTTACTCAGCTTACTTACTTATTCTGTACTGGAAGGATTATTTGTGAGCCTTTGGTTTGTCATTTTGGGGAAAAGGCACTGAGGGTGACTTTTCTTTTGTCATAGTCTCGCCATGACATAAGATGCTGGTGGATACTGCTTGTGAAATCTACTTGTGAAAGCACAGGACGCTTCTCCCCTTGATTTACCAGAAACTCATAATGACCACATTTTTAGAATCTTAAATCAGAACATTTGGGCTGACAAATGTGACTATAAATATTTGCACAAAAGATAGAATATTTGAAATTTCAACTCTTATGGGAAAAGTAACTAATTGTTCAGTATGGCATTGTTAGACTTTGGCTCAAATGCCCAGCCCATCACTATTTATTAGCAGTGTGACATGAGCAAGTTGTGTATATCCCTCTCCATCCACATCCTCATCTGTAAAATAACATTACTTACAGATCATAGAATTGTCGTGAGAATTAAACAACATAATCCCTATAAACCACTTGATCCATATAAATCCTCATTATATTGAGTGATTCAATAATTGCTCAATATATGTTAGCTTTTGCTGTTATTACTGCTATTGTTGTTACCCATGTTAGGACTGGCCTTTAGTAAAATTATTAGGAAAAGAAAGTTTGGTTGGTCATCCTCTCCTCTTGCTATCTGGTGTTCTCTCTTTTCTTCATATGTTCCTCTCCCTTAGGCTGGCTGGGGGCTCCCAGAGAATCTGATTCCTGGTATTGCCCTTACCCAAATGGCTACTTTCTGGGCTTTAATCTTTCTCCTCCCATTCCTTCCTACTCTGGTTAAAATATAACTGGACATAGCCCCTTTCCACCAAGTCCCTGTCCTTCAAACTAATTTTATGTCAATAAAAGCAAAGGTAAAAATAGAGGAAAGCCTACTTCATGCTAATTCACCACGCAGTATTTAATGGTGGTCATGAGTAGTTCAATTAGAGGAATGTTTAATATGATGGTTATGGGTACAAAACAAAGCCCCTGTACTATGAATTGTTAGGCAGAGAATGTTTAGTATCATAGTGACATAATCCACAGATGAACAAAAATGAGTTAGGGTATTAAAAGGTGAATATGTATTAATACTATTATCATTCCCATTTTGCAAATGAGAAACCTGTTGGTTAAAGGTACGTGTGTAATTTTCTTAGGTTACACAGATATTCACTAGAAAGAGGTTCTATCAGCTCCCTCTAAATACAGATCCTTGGCTCTTACACACAAAGCTAGTGAGCATAAATTAGTAACCTAATCCCATTAGGTATGAATGGGAGTCCAAACCCATACAAAGCACAATAAGGAAGAGCAATTATGGAAAAAAGTTTTGAACAATGGCAAATAGGTGTCCAGAAATCTAGAGTTTGTTTATGAAACCATTTGTCAATATGCTATCAGTACACAGTGTTTTGCTATGGAAGGACAGTTGTGGAACCCAAGAATAATACATGAAAACCAATGTCACCACTAAGACCTTGAGCCACAGGGACCTGAAGAATTTGGTCATTCCTTGCAAGAAAGTGTTACAGGTTAACTAAAAATTACACCTCTCCTAGAAAAAAAATATGTATATATAGCAGTTTGCTAGCTGTTAGTGTTCATTCTTCAGTTCAGTAGTCACCTATAGAGAGGAGCCAGTGTACCAGACAAGTTCAGGAATTCAAAAATAATAGAATTGGCTTAAGCTTAGCAGACTATACAAAAATCTACTAAATCAATTAGCTGCCTGGTAATTTTTTTATAGTTTACCTCTCCCATTATTCTATGATTTTGTAGAGGACACCAAGAGCCAGATGACCTCTGAGCAAGTTGATTTGTGGCTGGGGTGCAGACCCTCAGGCAATTTGTCCGCAGGTGTCCATTGTGGAGAAAGAGCCCGAGCCCAAGACGATCCTTAGGCATGCAGTCATTGTCTAATACTCCACTCACCAGTCATGTACCATCTCAATAAAAGGCTACTGCGGAGGTTGCTCAGGGCTACCCTGCAATCAAGGTTAGCCTGCCTCCTGCAAGCTTGTACTTCTAACCCACTTCTCACCAGATTCCTTCCTGCAGAGAGACCAGAGCCTTAGGGGTTGTGACATGTATAAATTTCTTTGATTGCAAATTTCAGTAATAAAGAATTTCCTTTAACTGTTGAACTGAGAATTTCCTTGAACTGTTTCCTTTAATTGTTTAATTCATTGATAAAAGAGAAACATCTAAGTCTGGTTATAGATTTAATTGATCCTAATGTATAAATGTGGAATTACACGTGAGTTAATTTGCCAAGTATAAAGATATCTGAAACAGAGAATGCCCCTGCTTTAGGATAGCCAGATAACCTAATTTCATCTAGGCAACTTTCTTTTTGGTTGTTGCTTTTTTTGTTTGCTTGTTTGTTTGTTTTCAAGAAATGTATGTGCTGATTCCTGGATTGCTTTTGAATGGTATATTAAAAGCTATTTGTAATGGGGTGCACCATTATGCAGGTGCTAACCTTAGTTGTTGCTAACCTTAAGAAATGAGGGTAGGTTAAGGACCCTGGTTTTCTGAACTTAAAGAACTAACTTGATTAGGGAAGGAAAAGAAAAGGTGCCACTTCTCTCCCTCTTTGTCCCTTATCACAGCTATTCAAAGGCCTTTCTCCCATATAATTCACCAAAAGGACTGTTTTGCATGAAATTATAGTGAGTGATTAAGAGGTCAGTCCTTGAGGTTTAAGACTTATCTTTGAAACATATTAGCTGTGTAACTATGGCAGGTTATTTCACCTCTTTGAGTCTAGACTTCCTCCTGTATAAAAGTGGGGACAATAGTATGTTTTACGGGATTGGGATGAAGATTAAATGGGATTAAATGGGATAATGCATGAAAGTGATTAATATACTACTTGGCATTGCTTTAGCATTAAATAAAGGCTGATGCTGAGTTGTGACCATGCGGTTCAGTCTTACAGCAGTATAGCCCTCAAGACAAAAACCCCAAGCTGCTCAGATTCTTTGCTTAGATTTACTAAGCCCACAAAGAGGAAGCATAGCCTTTAGCAACACTTCTCACCACCCTTTCCTCTCCCACCGCTCAGTCATTTACTTGACCCCTTCTCCAAAATCTGCTTAAGCTCCCTCAGCAGCCATAGACCAAGAGTCTCTCCTCCTTCAGGTTTCCCTCTTCTCCTAACTTCAAATCACAAAATCCCAAAGGAAGATACTACTTTGGGGAGATAGAGAGAAGAAATTGAATGGGCAGAGTCAAAACTCTCTTAGTACCTTGCTACCCACTATTTGATGGTGGTAAAATGATCACCACGCTAGTCTACAAAAGCACTTTCTTCCAAATTGTTATGTAATTTTATCAGCTCTGGTGCCTTCTTAAATCTTATCATTCATTCACACATTATTATAGGGTTCTGCAGTCACATTATTTGAATCACCAACAAATCAAATTTAAAGGAATGGCAGTTTGGATGGTCTAGAGGACAAGTAACTTTGGAGTAAGGTACTGCAAATACTGAGTAATAATGATAACAATAATAATACCACTTAAATCACGATATACGTGTGTACTGCACTTTACAATTTTCTGAGGATTTTCACATGGCATTTCACCTGATTCCCCACCACAGTCCCGTAGGGCTGGTGGGATGAGTGTAATTATCTTCCTTTTAATAGAGAAGGAGACAGGAGCTAAGGAGACTGGCACCAAGTGAGGTACTGTGGGGGTGGAGGACTTCAGACTTCCAGAGAGCTGTATGAGAACCCTGGCTATCTGAGGTGGGGTGGGGAAGCTAGGTCAACTAGCGGTGTCAGGAGGGCATGGGAAGGGAGGGTCCCTCTGAGCCTGCCCTGCCATTGACTTTGGGCAGCAGCTCATCTCCTTTGGAACTGATGCCTTAGCTTGTTGATTCTCCCCTGTAACCTTGCAGTCACTGCGGACATATTACAATGTCAACACCATAAAGAAACTTTACCTGAAAAACTCATTAGTCTAAGAAAATTCTATCAATGCCACCTTTCTTCTCCTATGATATAAAAAACACAAATGACTTAATCAAAGAAAAATTATGTCTCTTTTGTAAGAAACAGGAAAGACTTGTTAGGTTGATTTTTAATAACAAAGGATTGTTAAATATATCTGTTGTGGTTTTAGAGCATAAGAACAGTATAGCCAAGTAGGATCTTTTCTTCCCAAGTCGAGGGCAATGGTACATTTTATTCAATACATTAAATTACATAGACATCAGCCACAACATGTTGACTTGGCTTCACAGGAAATGAAAATCGGTACCATGTGTGTGCACAGCCACTCCACATCAGCACAGTGCAGGCTGTTCCGTGCTCATGGTGTCTCAGCTCCAGAAGTTTGCCTCATTTTCATCATTGTAAATTCTTACAAAGGCACTTTATATATATACAATCTAAATCAAGAAGTCAAGAGATTTTTGAATCCAGGTTTTAGCAGCAATATTCTCTAGCCGCTTTGATTTGCCTACATTTGATAAATTCTGGAATTATTCATGAGATACACAGCTTCAGGCACAATGAGATATGTGACCCATATACCTCACACAGAGCCTGGCACATAGCAGGTGTTGCTTTTTGGGGAAACACTAGTCTTAAAGTTTGCCTTTTTAGAACTGGCTCAGGACTCCAAATAACTCTGATTTGGGGGAGAGAAATGGGCTTCACTTACTTTTGGGCAGTTGATAAGTAATACTTAATTTGGGGGCTTATTTAGCAAACAGAGTTGGTGAAGTGTATGATATACTATTTTTCGAAGATAAGCATGGAAAGTATGAAAACCCTAAGTTTGGACATTTTTGACTCTTTTCCATCTTTTTGTTTAAAAGATTCTTTTTCACATATACACACCATTATAACACAACATCCATATTACTGCCACCTAGGTTGAGAAATAGATCATAAGGGGTGGTGCCTGTGGCTCAAGGAGTAGGGAGCCGACCCCATATACCGGAGGTAGTGGGTTCAAACCCAGCCCCGGCCAAAAACTGCCAAAAAAAAAAGAAAAGAAAAAGAAATAGATCATAGGTATATTAACAGTGGCTCTTTCCTATCAGCCTAGCACTCTGGGAGGCTGAGGTGAGAGGACTATTTGAGACAAGGAGTTCAAGACCAGCTTGAGCAAGAGTGAGACCCCACCTCTACTAAAAATAAACAAATTAGCTAGGCATTGTGGTAGGTGACTATAGTCCCATCTATTCAGGAGGCTGAAGCAGGAGGATCACTTGAGCCTAGGATTTTGCAAGTTGCTATAAGGTAGACAGATGCCATGTAAGGTAGACTGATGCCAGGGCACTCCAGCCTGGGCAACTGAGTGAGAATGCCTAAAAAGAAAAACAAACAAACAAACAAAAAACAAAGAAAAAAGCAGACAAGAAAACAAAGGGAAGGAAAAGAAAAGAGGAGACTAGAGGAGAGAAGAGAGAAATATATCACTGCAGCACCCTTATGCCCTGAAAGGCCTCCACCCCAGCCTCAGGAAACCACTATCCAGACTTCTGCTTTCCTCATGATTTGACTACCTTTATGTACATCCCTCCCCAAGCCACATTGCTTTGTTTTGTCCATTTAAATTAGTAGAATCATAACTTACTGTCTTTGAAAATTGTTTCTATTCTATTGTTCTATTATTTATTTAAAAATACGAAGGGGATACAAATGTTTTTGCTACATGCTCACCTCATATAATGCTACATGAGGGCTTTTGATGTGCCCATCATCAGCATAGTGTTCTTTGTACCCAATAGGTAAGTTTTCATCTTTCACCCCACACCATCCCCATTTCCTTGGCTTCTAATATTCTTTTCATCTCTCTGTTCCTGTGTATACCTATCATTTAGCTTCCACTTATTAGTGAGAACATATGGTGCCTACTTTTCCATTCCTGATATCCTTCACTTAGGATAGTATCTCCAGTTCCATCTAAGTTGCTACAAATGACATCATTTCATCTCTTTTTATGGCTAGTTAATACTCTGTGAGAAGGGTGTGTGTGTGTGTGTGTGACAGAAGGAGAGAGAATTGATGGGCACACAGGTTGATTCCATACCTTTGCAACTGTGAATTGTGCTCTGCTAAACATTTAAAAGCAGATGTCATTTTGATAATATGATCTCTTTTACTTTGAATAAATACCCAGTAGTAGGATTGCTGGATTGAATGGTAGATCTACTTTACCTCTTTGAGGAATCTTCATGCTGTTTTCTTTAGCGTTTGTACATTGTCTGAAATGGCTTTATTTACTCAGTGTATTTTTAATGTTTGTCTCTCTATACTAGAATGTGAATTCTACAGTCTTGCTTACTAGATAAGTCCTAGCGAGTGCATAATATACAATGATTGATTGATGAAGGAATGAATAAATAAACAAATGCAATGAGTGTGTGCACTGTGACCTGGTGACATGTACCCTCTTAAACCCCCCACCCCACTGCCTCCCAAGAATACAAGCAAAGCAGGCTCCCACCTGATATTACTGTCTGCTGCCACCATCTTTCTATCTTGATAGCACCACCACTGCCACCTGAGTAGCACCACAGCAGCTACCACAATTAGGCCTAGGTGGAGGGAGAGACTCAGCTGCCTAGTGGGATACCATATTCTCCTCCATGGCTCCACAGGCCGTGGTTCCTGATGAACCACGCCACTCTTGGCCACAGTTCACTACCCACCCAGGAACTGGTGAAGGTCCAGCAATGCTCCTAGGCAGCTGCCAACTTCCCATGACCCACTTTGTTGCCTGCTCTAATCCCATGACACATCTAGGTGCCTGTCAAGGTTCTATGACTTGCCCAGGCACCAGCCAATTTCACACTACCCATCTCCATGGAGAGGGACTTACCCTTCAATAAGGACTTTCAATAGTTCCCTGAGGACCAACCCACCAATACAAATGAATGTTCCTCAGCACTGGCATGAACTATGACAACCAAAGGGCAATGGGACCATGCAGGAAGGCAACTGTGTTACAGGCTTTCAGTGCATCTGCCCCTTCCACCAGGGCAATCCTCCAAAGTAGGAAACAAAAGGGAACATCTTTGTCTTATCCATCTCCATACAGTCCAGCCTTCAGTAGTTCTGAAAGTTATTTATTTAAATGAATGTCCTGGAAAGGTATAGTTGGGAGAGTTAATTTTTTCAGCAGACTCACATGTCAGGTAATCCTCCATTTTGTAGAGAGGATAATGAAGCAAGATTACTGTCTCACCCTAAAGTCATAAATAAAAGTCAGAAGAAAACCTGAACTGGAGTACAGCTCAGAAGTGCCTTTGCAGAATATTCTCCAAGTCCCAGCAAAAGTTGAATGGATACGTATTAATTTGTAAATTAAAAGTTGAATGGATACATGTTATTTGTAAACTAATGCATACCATTAATATACCCCCTTTGTGGGCTGGGCATTGGGGGCTGTCTAATTACTATTTTGTACTCTAAAAGCCAGACGTGCACTTGAAGCTGATTATTTTGGTGGGTTTTGATCTTTTTTTGAGCTACTTACACTCGCCCAGTGACTACTGTCACAGTCTCATGCAAGATGTCTGGTGGGGGAGAGTGTGCATTTGCCTCCATGCAATCACATGCTGTGAGGCCTTGTTATTTCTGGTTCTCCAATCCAAATTTCTTAACCAACTCTCTGAATTGGTACAGCCTCGTCAATCCTGCAGCTTCAAAACAAAGTGATTTTTAAGCTATTTGAACATGGAAAAAAATCTGAACGATTTCTGAAACCAAAAGCAGGTATTTTCTTCAAACTCAGGTAACTGAAATAACCGAAGAGATTTAGTTCAAATTGCAAATAAATTTGCCTTTGGATTGAGATGAGGCAAGAGAACTATCAGACTCAAAGGTCAAAAGGAACATTTTGGAGTAAGTTATAAACCAGAAAATAGGCATTTTAGAATGGAAACGCTGAACTCAACAACAAGATGAGGTCATGACACCTTGACAAGTATTTTTTGTTATTTTTCTTTTAACTCACTGTGTTAACCCAGAGCTTTATTTTTCACTGACTCTAATTGAGAGCATCTCAGCGATTTTTTTTATTTTTTAAAGAACAGGGAGTGATGCTTTGTAATTTGTTATGTTGTCCTGGTTCAAAAGAACTTAAAGCATATAGAAATTTTGGCAAGTTCTCATCTCTATTCCCTGCCTCTCCCTAGAACATGTATTCCCAAAATTTCCATTTCTTAGTAGGTTTAGTAGTCTGTAGCTGGTATGGTTGCAAATTCCTGGAAAGAAATAGGTGTTTAGAGGAACTAATTTTCCAAGTGCCCAAATTTCCCCAGCCTTAACCAACTGTGATGTAAATAAATCAGAACTATAAACTTAAAAAAGCAGATAAGATAATGTGTCTGCCCTGAAGTAATTAGTACAAGCAACTTAAAATTTATTAGAAAGTGCAAGGGTGGGCGGTGCCCATCGCTCAGTGGGTAGGGCACAGGCCACATACACCCAGGCTGACGAGTTCAAACCCAGCCAGGGCCAGCTAAACAACAATGACAACTGCAACAACAAAAATAGACGGGCATTGTGGTGCCTGTAAACCCAGCTACTTGGAAGGCTGAGATAAGAAAATTACTTAAGCCCAGGAGTTTGAGGTTCCTGTGAGCTGTGATGCCATGGCACTCTACCAAGGGCCACATAGTGAGACTTATCTCAAAAAAAAAAAAAAAAAAAAAGAAAGAAAATGCAAGGGCAATTGGATGGGTTTTTGTTGTTCGCAGTCCTACATTGTAGTTAAATTCTATGTTTTCTGGAGCAGCAAGTTAAATGTTGTACTATGATATTCATCTCTATTTTAAATACATTTATGGAGTGGGAATCCTCTAATTAGGGATTTGTTCTCATTGCAGTTGATGCTGGTATCTCAGTCTGTTTGGATTGCTCTAACACAATACCTTAGGTTGGTTAATTTATAAGCAACAGAAATGTATTGCAGTTCTAGAGGCTAGGAAGTCCCTAATCGGGGCACCAACAGATTTAGTGTCTGGTGAGAGCCAGTTCCTCATGGATAGAGTGGTTCTTGCTCTGTGAACCATCACTTGGTGGAGGTGGCAAAGAAACCTCCTCAAGCATCTTTTATAAGGGTACTAAGCCCTTTCTTTCACCATAGCTCCACTCTCATGACCTAATCACCTCCTCAAAGTCCCACCTCTTAAAAGTATTTCGTTGGAGATTAGGTTTCAACAGATGAATTTTAGAGGCATGCAAATATTCAGACCATAGCAACTGAGTTAAAACTTACATTTTTACCAGCTTCTTAAAAAGTGTTCCTAAAGCCATTTATCAGTGTAAAAAAGATTTAGAAGAGCATCAACAAATATCTCTTCATTGAGAGTATGAAGAGGGTTGGGTCAGAACATATAGCAAGCTTGCTATTCTTCCAACTCAGTGGGTCTACATTATGTTGGGGTTAGACTTCATCACCCCTCTCTGGGGGTCAGGTAGCTCTGCTCACACTATGGTATCCAGCCAAGTCTGCCTACCTAGCCAATCTCATCTCCTGACTTTCCACAGTTGAACTCTAAGTGCTGGCAATATCAGGTACCTTGTCTCTCTGGAACCTGTTGCTATGCCTGTACCTTGACGTTCTTTCTCTGCCTGAAATTTTCTACTCATTAATCTGGAAAAGTCTTACTCAGCTTCCAGTCGGGACTGAAGTGCTCCTTCCTGAGTAAAGGCTTATCTGAGTGTCCTGGATAATCACTTTCCTCTCATCCTTTGGCATAGACAAGCAAGGCCGACTTCCAATTATATTTACTGGTTGGGTTGTATATCTTCTTCCTCAATGGACTGAAAGATCTGGCAGGCAGGTACATCTGTGTCTGTATTTTTGTAACCCTAGTACCTGGCTTAGTGTTTTACACATGGTACTT
>CAUYQV010067618.1:0-17622 GCA_963574575.1 Galagoides demidoff
CAAAATCCACAGAGAACTCAAATTTATTAGAAAGAAAAGAACAAGTGATCCCATCTCAGGGTGGGCAAGGGACTTGAAGAGAAACTTCTCTGAAGAAGACAGGGACATGGCCTACAGACTCATGAAAAAATGCTCATCAACCTTAATCATCAGAGAAATGCAAATAAAAACTACTTTGAGATATCATCTAACTCAAGTAAGATTAGCCCACACCAAAAAATGCCAAAACTAGAGGTGTTGGCATGGATGTGGAGAAAAGGGAATACTTTTGCACTGGTGGTGGGAATGCAAAATAATACGTTCCTTTTGGAAAGATGTTTGTAAATCACATAGAAATCTAAAAATAGACCTGCCATTCGGTCCTACAATTCTTCTACTAGGTATATATATATAGAAGAACAAAAATTACATTATAACAAAGATATTTGTACAAGAATGTTTATTGCAGCCCAATTCATAATTGCTAAGTCATAGAAGAAGCCCAAGTGCCCATCAATCCATGAATGGATTAATAAATTGTGGTATATGTACACCATGGGATATTATGCAGCCTTAAAGAAAGATGGAGACTTTACCTCTTACATGTTTACATGGATGGAGCTAGAACATATTCTTCTTAGCAAAGCATCTCAAGAATGGAAGAAAAAGTATCCAGTGTACTCAGCCCTACCATGAAACCAATTTATAGCTTTCATATGAAAGCTATAACCCAATTATAGCCCAAGAAGAAGAATAAAGGGGAGAAGGAGGGGAACAGAGGGGAGAGGATGGGTGGAGGGAGAGTAATTGGTGGGACCACACCTATGGTGCATCTTACAAGGGTACATGTGAAATTTACTAGGTGTAGAATATAAATGTCTTAACACAATGACTAAGAGGCTGTCATGAAGGCTGTGTTAACCAGTTTAATGAAAGTATTTCAAACGGTATGTAAAGCCAGCACATTGTATACCATGACTGCATTAATGTACACAGCTATGATTTAATAGAAAAAAAATTAGAACTGAATAGAAAGCCATGAGATGAAACTAACATTTTACAGCCACTTCATCTTTGATAAACCAAAGAAGAGCGCACACTGAGGGAAAGAATCCATTTTCAATAAATGGTTCAGAGCGAACTGGATAACCACATGTAGAAGACTGAAACTGGACCTGCACCTTTCCCCACTTAAAAAAAATTGATTGAAGGTGGATGAAAGATTTAAATCTAAACATGAAATGATAAAAATCCTAAGAAAGTGTTGGAAAAATTCTTGAAGTTGTTTGTTTGGGGAAAGGTTTTATGAAGAAGACTTTCATGGCAATTGCAACAACAAGAAAAAATAAATAAATAGGACTTAATTAAACTTGAAAGCTTTGATACAGTTAAGGCGACAACAACCAAAGCAAACAGACAACTTTCAGAATGGGAGAAGATATTGGCATATTATGAATCTGATAAAGGCTTGGCAACTAGGATCTACAGAGTGCTCAAATTAATCAACAAAAAAAGAACTAACAGTCTCATCTAGCACTGGGCAGGAGACATGAACAGAACCTTCTTTGAGGAAGACAGATGAATGGCTAACAAACATGAAAAAATAGTCATTATCCATAATCATCAGAGAAATGCAAATTAAAACCACTCTGAGGTATCACCTAATCATAACCCCAGTAAGATTAGTCCACATCACAAAGTCCCAAAGCTGCAGATACTGGCCTGGATGTGTGAAGAGTGCATGTGGGAATATTTAAGAAGGGGAGTCATTTCTTCGTGTCCTTGCATTACTAGTAATTATTTTAAAAGTTTGAAACTAATATTCAATTATTAATTGTTAGTAGATTTACAATATTATTAGGAACAGGGAACAAAGTTTAGACAAAGGGAGACAGTTATGGGGAATTTGTTGGGACCCATTTTCCTGGCTTTGAGCATGAAGTGAGAGATCCTGTCACTTTAATACTTTTGCAGCTTGCTGTGTTGTATACCCTCCTCCCTTTGCAGCTGCAGCACAGCAGCTGGCTGGAGGCCTTGCAGCTGCTTTCTGCCGGGGCAAGGCTGTGTATCTTGAAGGAGTGGTTTTGGGAGTTAAGAATGTGGATTCTTTAAACTTTGTCCAAGTCAGAAAGACTTGCTCCAGAGCAGATAAGAAGAAAGATTTCTTTTCTTATGTCACCTTGCTTGGGCCAGAGGAGTCTATTTGTCTGGCCACAAGGTTCACAGTATTAAAACATCACATCTGTGATGTGTGCCTGTGGGTCAGCTAGGATTTGGTCCTTGAGTCGGTCTGTGATTAGCTTCCTTATTAAGACTTTGTTTACATTAAGACCATAATACTTTGAAACAGTAAAAATAACAAGTAAATCCTTGCAATTACCATAATCAGCAGTAGAGTTAGTCTAGTTAGTAGGAATGCAAGTGCAGCAAGAACCTTGATGGGATTGTTTGCCTTGCTTTCATGAGATTTATGACTGTGACACTGATGTATGAAATAAATTCAGAGCTAGCCTGATACTCTGTGCGGCATACTGGAAGCCTCATGAAGGAAGTGTGTGCCACCTCCCAAGCCCCACTGCTCTTAAAACTATCTCTTTGTCTGTGCCTATTATTTCTCTATATTAATATTCTATAACTCCTACTAATAATTTTCCAGTCTCCTCACACCACCAGGCCACTAGGAAGTAAACCCACCACATGTTGAGGCTGGTCCCCAACGGATGTGGAGAAAGGGGATACTTTTACACCATTGGTGGGAGTGCAGACTAGTACGGCCTCTTTGGAAAGAATCGTGGAGAATCCTAAAAGAACTCAAATTAGATCGCCCATCTGAATCGGCAACCCCACTACTAGGCATCCACCCAGAAGAAAAAAAAAATCCTTTTATCATAAGGACATTGGCACTAGATTGTTTATCACAGTTCAATTCACAATCACCAAGATGTGGAAAGAAACTAAACGCCCATCAACTCAGGAATGGGTTGACAAATTGTAGTATATGCATACCATGGAATACTATTCAGCCATAAGAAGGTGGTGACTTCACATCTTTTTTAATATCCTGGTTCCTAATACAAAGAAATTTTAAGTTGCTGAAGTGATTATCCTGATTTGAATAATTCACATTGTATGCCTATATCAAAATATTGCATGTACCCTACAAAGATATGCAACTGTTACTATCCATAGTAGTTAAAAAATATCAAGTTGTGTTATTTTTATTTTACAACAGTAATTCTGCAAGTTCCTATGTTCCCAAGGAACTATATCATGGATTTTATTTTCCTATCTGATAGGTGAAAAAGTCTCATAGTATTTTTGTTAGAATTACATTCAGTTTATAAATAAACAAAGGGAGAAACCTGATATTTCAACTTTTACTCTTCTATTCTGATATAAAGACATAAATATATGTGAAAGATTTTATCTCTTTGCACACGCATATTCACATACTCACACATATTCTTAAATAATCAATACTTTTTTCTATGAAGGTTTAATTTTTTTTATTCTGTTCCCATTACACTATAATCTCAAGGATTATATTCTTAGTCTTAACTTTTACTTATTGATTTCCCATGAGGAAAGAACATGAACTAGCAATCCTCTTTCTTTGCCTGCATCTTCAGCAAGTCACTTAAATTATTATTTTTAGTTCATACTTCTTTAAGGCTCTTGGAAATCTTATTTGACATTTCCTAAATCATCCTCACATATCACTCCAGTTTTTATACTTACATTAGGAGAAAACACAGGTATATCCACTGTTTATTATTCTGTCTCCTTTATGGCCGTCACTTTGGCTTGGTTCTGTAGGTAAAATGTATTTAACACTCACCACCATTATTTTAATACCTCTCCATTTATTGTGTATGTCTCAAGCTTCTAACAGATTCTTCAGGAAGTTTCCATCTTTGTGTTATCTGAGTTATTGTATGTTACTAACAATTTTTATCAGTTTTTATATTTGAAGTCAAGTTCTACTGAATATATATAAATCTTTAGCTCAAATTCTATTCCCTTGAGTATATGAAATGTATATATTTTTATTATCAACTGGAATTGAACGATTCTGTCAAATTGTCTGCTGAATACTCAATTTTCTCTTTCTTATAAGTGACATTGTCTCTATATGAATGTTTAAGATCCATTTTTATTTCTTTTCCCTCTTCTGCTCTCCTCTTTCACTTCACCGACATGCTCTCTTCTCTCTGTACCCATTCTGATAGATTTAGCTCCCCTTCTAAGCAGAATCTTTAGTGATGTCTTTCTTTCAGAAAAGAATCTTCTCTTTCCTAGAAAAAAAGACTTAAATGGTTGGTTTCAAAAGTTCATGTATCTTCATTATAGGGAGGTATATTTCTTTATATATAATTTGCTAAGAGTTTTTATAAGAAAAGATGTTAAAAGTTTGTCAAATGCTTTTTCTGCAGCTATTGAGATAAATACATGATTTTTTTCCTCCATTTTTCTTAATATAGTATATCACATTTATTTACATGCATATCTTGAAACTTCCTTGCAATAAATTCCAGTTGATCATAATGTATGATCCTTTTAATGTGCTGTTGAATTTAGTTTTCTTGTAATTTGTTGGGCATCTATGTTCATCAGAGATATTGTGCTGTAATTTTATTTTCTTGTGGTGTCCTGGTCTGGCTTTTGTGGCAGAATAATGCTAGGCTTCTAGAATGACTTTAAAAATGTTCCCTCCTGTTCACATTTTTGGAGGAGTTTGGGAAGAATTAGTATTAGTTTTTATTTAAATGTTTGCTGGAATTCAGATTGAAGCTGTCAGATCCTGCACTTTTTGTTGTTGTTACTTAGGAAGGTATTTAATTACTGATTCCATCTCCCCACTCATTATTGGACAGTTCTTATTTTGTATTTCTTCATGGTTCTGTCTTGGTAGCCAGTATGTCTCTAGGAATTTAACCATTGTTTCCATGTTATCCAATTTAATGGCATATAATTGTTGTCATCTGTCTTTTATGATCTTTTGTATTTATGTTGTTTGAGTTAATGGTTCCTTGTTTGTTAATAATTCTATTTATTTGAATCCTCTCTTTTTTTTTCTTGATAGCTAAAGGTTTATTGATTTTGCATATCATTTCAAAAAATTAACTCTTAGTTTTGTTATTTCTATTGTTTTTATAGTCTCACTTTTATTTATATTTGCTCATATATATATATATATAATTTTTCCTTCTGTTAACTTTGAGCTTACTTTATATTGTTAACTTGGTTCCTTGAAGTGGAAAGTTAGATTGTTTATTTGAGATCTTCCTTTTTTCTTAATGTAGGAATTTATTACTGTAAAATCTCTTCTTATAACTTTTTTTGCTCCATCCATTTATTTCTAATAAGCTATAATTCCATTTTCTTTTGTCTCAAGATATTAGTTTTAATTTCCTCATTGAAGCACCTGATCAGAAGTGTATTGATAATTTTCCACATATTTTTGAATTTCTAAATGTCCACCTAGTACTGATTTTTAGTTTCATAGTATTAAAGTTGGTAAAGATATTAAATGTGATTTTAATAATGTTAAATTTGTGGAGACCTGTTTTGGACCTACAGACATTAGATTTCTCAGTGCTCTTTTTGTCAGGCCGAGATTTGGGTAAGCACTACAACACTTCACAATCCTGCCTGTTCTGCAGTGGCAGGCAACAAATGGTATTCATTACAGGCTCTACATCAGGATTCTAAAACTTTTCCTATAAAGAACCAGACAGCAAATATTTTAAGCTTTTTGTCACATGTGCTAATTTTTCACAACCTTTAAACATGTCGGGGGGAAAAAAAAAACTGTGCTTGACGGCCTGTCAAAAACAGACTGACAGAACCATATGCTTGCCCACTGGCCCATACCACAGATTGTTTTCCTGTCCTTTCTCCCTGTGGCAGCTGAACTCTGCTTGTCATCATCAGGGACTTGGGGCATGAGCACATTTCCTTAGGCTACTCAAGCGGTAAATTCCCGTAATCTGGTGTCAATGAAAAGTTGCAGTGGAGTAAGTTTTCTACACTTCCCCAGAGGCAGCTCTCATTTGGTTGGTGTGAGGTGGGGGACAGTGTGCACACAGCTTCTATGGCTGGCATCAGTGGCAGTTAATCTCCATCTTACATGCAAGTAGGAATTAAATTATGTATGTGTTTGTTGGGGGTGTATTGCCTCTATCTTTAAATATTGTAGATTTCTGAATAACCGAACCACTAACAAGGTCATTTGGGCCTATTTTTCTAAACATAGTGGTTCTCATGAAAATACTATAAAAGCCAATGGAAATTCTGAGCAGGTAGTTGCATACTCTCCTGTGTCTGCGGGTACTTAGGAATTCTAATCGCTACTTAGATCTTGTGGGGTATTTGGAAAAATTTTGATTTCTGTTCCTTTTGTTCACCCATTTTTATGGCTTCTACTTTTTTCAATACTCTACCGAAGCAGAAGAAATAGTAAGACCTATCTCTCCTTGCGGTAACTTGTTACTCATTGGCATTCAGTTGGTAAGACTGCCTTGAGAACGCAACTCCCCAGTGGACTTAAATTGTTATAATTTTTAAAAATTATTCACATTTTCTCATTCTTTGAGTTGCAATAGCAATTCCTCTTTTTCCAAACTGGAACAATATTTAAATTGTGTATATGTATGTAAGTACATACATTATATGTTAAATTAATATTCTTCATATATATTTAGGTTTATTTTATCACTTACATACTTTGCTTTCTCTATTTTACTTTGAGAATGAACTAAATGTCTGGGAATATCATTTCTATCCCCTGTTATGTACCTTTAATAATAAGAACAATCTGATCATTCCCTCTATCAATGGATTTCCATGTTGCCTATTCACGTGGACATTCATGGTTGTTTTTCTGTAAACCTGTGGTGCATTTAGGAGGTGTGGCTTCTGAAATATTAGCTGAGTTGAATTCAGTGAAGCTCTTTCCAGAAGAAACACACTTCTTTTGTTATACCAAGAAATAAAAGCACATAGGCAGTATTCTAGTTCTATGACTGAAAGAATAACAACCAACACTATTTTACATCTATGCTAAATGTTACAGATCATACATCTATGATCTGTCAGCATGATCTAGTCTTTAAATCAGGGAACATCCCACAGCCCACCTCTCTCTCAGAGGTGAGTAGGGGAAGGACTAAGGGTTGTGATATATCCGGAATTAATAGGTCTTCAAATTAAGATTTAACCACCCAAAGATTCAAACCAAATGGCAAATATAAGCTAAGAAATGAAGTACTGTTCTTACAAATGACATCCCTAAGACAGCATATGTCTTAATTTTCCCATTCCGGGTTACAAAATAGAAGAGGAGAATGTCAATTAAAGGACATTTGCTAGGTTAACTATGGTGTGCCTGGTATGGGGGCAGTCTGTGTGTAAAATGCAAAACAAAATTTATAAGAATCTATGTATATTAGTAGTACTGGTACAAATCAAGTGAAGAATCCTTTTAGATTATTAATATAATATACAATGGAGTAGAACTTAACCTGAATTTTTTTCAAAGTCAAGCTGCATACGTTGATAAAATAAATTAAATTTCAAATTATGTGACATATTTCAAAATCAGGTGAAAATAAAGCACTTAAATGTCATCACAATTCTTGTATTCAGTTAAATCTTTTTTCAAACTAAATTATGTTTCTTTATTTTCATTTTAAATAGCAGTTAATTAATACATTCTTACTGGAATTGTGAGTGAAACAAATTAGGGAACTGACACAATAAATGTGTAGATAAGTAGCTTGGAAAAAAATCAATAATATTCTTTGTGATAATAATGTTACCACATTAAATTTATAGCAGCTGGTTAAACAATACCCACATCCTCCTCCATGCTTCTAGGTTTTGCTCCAGGATCTTTTTTTTATAGACTATATTATTCCATGGTAGAATTGTAAAGAGGCAGTTAAAATAATTTTTCTGAACACTCAGTGTACCTTCCTCAAGAAAGATTCTATTCTGACGATTTCTCCAAATAATAGCGTACTTAAATATCTCCGAAACAGTTTTATTTTTATTGCATATGTAAATTTTTCACCATTCTATTTTAATTCTAAAATAGAGTGTTTTTACCCAAAGAGCGAGACTCCCACAGGGGATGTTAACCTTTTAAAGATATAATCAAGATCAAACTTTGCACTGGAGAAGCATAGAACTGAGACCTATTTTAAATTATTTTTTTTTTATATTACATCCTCAAAAAGAATACCTCTTGGAGGTAGTTTATTTTATTGGTCATAGTTTTCTTTATGTTTCAATGTTACATTTTCTACCATTTTTTCTATTGTCATAAAACATATTAGGCAGACAGCCTACTAAAACCTGTCATTGTTCATAAGAAGCAATGCTGAACTTTTCAGGGGACTCTCTACATGGACAAAAAGACAAAAAGAGATTCTATTTTCAACACCTGCAAAACCTGTGCTTTCTCGGACACACTAGTTTAGTAATTCAGTTATTAATCACTAGTGCTTTGATATTTAAAGAAGGATCTAGCTGATGTATTATTACAGAATAAACATACATCAGTTTTTGAATGTTACAATTCATTATTTTTTACTTGTGTTAATATTTTAACTTGATGTTATCCTCATCAGACTAATTGTTATACATATTTTTGTTCATATATGTCAGCATAAAATACTTCTAAGAGATCTCATAAGTATTTTTTAATGTGAAAATTCGATGGTCAACAGAGAGCACCTAAAGAACAACTGCAAAAAAATAATTTATAATCCCATTAGTTTTAATAAAAATATCTCTGGTACTAAAGCTAAATTATATGTGTAGATACTTTTATTTTTAGTCCTATGCATATAGGTGCATTCATACATACACAATTTGTAGTATATATGACATACATATTATATGTTATATGAATTGGCTTTAGATATATTTATGATTGTATATTATTTATGTATATACACATTCATGCAGATGTGTAGAAAAACATCATTAGCAAATGATAAAATACCCCATCTGTTTAAAATATTTTTCACTCTATATTTAAAAATAATAAAATACCTTTTGTAGGTGGTGCCCATAGCTCAGTGGGTAGGGAACCAGCCACATACAACCCTGCTGGTGAGATTGAACCCAGCCCCAGCCAGCTAAACAACAATGACAACTGCAACCAAAAAAACAGCAGGGTATTGTGGTGGGTGCCTGTAGTCCCAGCAACTTGGGAGGCTGAGGCAAGAGAATCACTTAAGCCCAAGAGTTTGAGGTTGCTGTGAGCTGTGACACCACAGCATTCTACCAAGGGCAGCGTAGTAAGACTCTTTCTCAATAAAAAATAAAGTAAAATAAAATATCTTTTATAGCATGATTATATATCATTTAATCTTATGGAAGTTAATTGATTTACAAAACCATTTCTCAGTTGCATGATAGTAGGTAACATAACAAATTTTTCTGTATATATATATGTTATGGGACACATATTTTATGACTCTCTGGACATAAACTACTGAGTCAAAATTTGTGCAAAATTCTAAAGTATATGATATGTCTTAGGAATGAAATAGGTGAACATGTAGCAAAGATCCTTAGTGTGAAGAGGAATAAATCAAAAAATGATCCTGCGAATTCTCCCTTAAACTACTTAATTATTAAACTAAATGAATTAAATTTAATAATAGTATATAATACTATAATGGCTTTTTTTTTTTTTGCAGTTTTTGGCCAGGGCTGAGTTTGAACCCACCACCTCCACCATATGGGGCTGCCACCCTACTCCTTGAGCCACAGGTGCTGCCCTACTATAATGGTTTTATTATTGATCAAATTACATTGCTATTCTTCACTCTGACAACAAATATAGATAAATTTATGTTGAAAACATTATTATAGTATCTGTAAACTAACCTGCAAATAGACAAAGCTGTACCTATTTTATATAAGAATTCAAAGCAGATATATAAAAAGGCATATTAACAAACAAACATGTAACTTCACTAATTTTTTAAAAAATTAAAATATGCTATGCAATAATGTTTTCATCGATCCAAAGGGAAAGATTAGTATCCTTGATAAATTGAGTGAACTAGGGTCTGAGTCAACAAGTAATTTCTTTTTTTATTTAATTAATTTTTTTTATTAAATCATAGCTGAATTTCAAGCTTTTTGTGGTAATGAAAATTGATGTAGCCTGTCTGGAAAGAATTAAAACAATAACTTAAACAGTGCACATTCTCTTTGACAAAACAATTACACCTATAGGGATGCATTTTAAATACAGATCAGATGTAACTGTAAAGTTATGAGCAATGGGTTAAATGTTTGCATTTTTTCCCCTGTTTTCCTATCTTTCATAGCAGGTTTAATGGTCCTGATGCCCTAAATCTAGCTTTCCACTGGCTAGCCTGTCCCATCTTCCTGGGCTACACAAGAAGGGTAAGTTTCTACTAAGTGATTCAGGAGGACAGTAATGAGGATAATTTCAGAGACAATTTGAGGAGATTTCAGCACACTGCTTTATTCACGTTTTCTCTAATATGAGGTAAGGGGAGTACCACCAACTTTCTCAAGCCAAGTGATAGGGTCTTCAATATACATCAAAGATCTCTCGATAAATTTACTCTACAGTTTAAGAAAACATACACTCAGTGCCTAACTCACGCTTGCAAAGAGAGATGCTTCCACTGTAGTTGCACCTGACTGTGGAATAGCACAGGGTCAGGGGTATAATAGGATTGCAGTTCCAGAAGGGTGAGATTTCCCCATGATGCAGATATTAACTCCATAAGACTCATTCCGGAATTCTTAAATATTATTCATGAAGGAGTATGCCACAGAAAACACAGGGAAGGGAAGGAAGATGCTTGTTGGAGATGGCCTTGCCCAGGGCAAATACACTGGAGACGAAAGATGCTTAATAACATGAGATGAGGGACTTTTAAATAACCCACAAGGCCATGACAAGAGATAAAGAATCAACTGGATTTTGCCCCATCTAGAGCCCAACAGCATCCGATTAAAACTTTGCCAATCAAAAATTCTTACATATTTTCTACCTGCCAAATTAGAAAGATATTTCTCATGCTTTTTTTTCTACTTTCTGTATTCAGTACCCCAAAACTAGAAGAGCCACAAACTGTAGTTATTGAAAGGAAAAATAAGAAGAGAGAAAGACAGATAAGCTTATCTTCTTTTCCAGTTCACTCCAGGATTTCCAGTTGAGGCAAGTCCAAACAGGAGAGGAAAAACAAATGAAAATGTATTATGTTGGTATGACATTTATTAGGAAGCCTTACCCATAAAGGAGTGGCTGACATTTTACTGCTTGAGTCTGACTGGGAAACTGTTGGGACCTGCACAAGTGTGCAAATGGTGTGGAGAAGTGCTGAGCTCACACAGCAAGCTTTTGAAAACGCAATCATTAATAAAGAATGAAGTTCAGCCTATCTAGCAGAGTGAATGGAGATTTTACAAAGATTTTCATTGCAGCATCCTTTATATGAATAAAATTTTAATTAAAGCTTTAATTGTTCTAAAATAGAAAGCTGATTAAAGAAGAAAGTATAGTGCCTCTTTGAAATGGAATACTATCTTTCAGGAAAAAAAAAAAGGTAGATTTTATTCGAGATAATATGTGTGCTCCAAAAGCCATGGTGTTAAATGCAGGAAGGTACAAATATAATTTTTCAGTGAAACTGACCCTTAAGCAACATGGTGTTAGGGTTGCCGGCCCCCCATGTAGTTGAAAATCCATGTGGAACTTTTGACTCTCCCAAACCTTAACCTCTAATACCCTACCATTGACCAAAATTCTACCTGATAATGTCGTCAACACATATTTCATATGTTATATGTATTATATACTATATTCTTACAATAAAGAAAGCTAGAGAAAATAAAATGTTATTAAGAAAATTATAAGAAAGAGAAACATATTAATGCTACAATACTGTACTTACTTATAGCGCAAATTTACTTCATCTGTTTGCAAGACAAATCATCTGGGCCACCACAGCTGCAGACTTCAATCCACAGTAAATATCAAACGATTCAACTTTCTCCTGTAATGTCATGACTTTTTTCTGCTTTGGGGGAGCACTTCCAGCATCACAGTGGCACTTCGGTATGGGCTCCACAGTGTGATTCGAGGTTTATGTATTATAATAAACACAAGGAAAGATGTGCAAGAACCACATGACTTCACTTTTTATTATTATACACAATTTGCTAGAGAGATGAACTGCTCAAACAGATGCTGATGCAGGTTAGGTGGTGTCTCAAGTGGTTACAACACTTGAGCAAGAGGTAGGTTCAGAATATAGTATATATTTTGTATATATAGTATATAGGTAGTATACGATGTACTACACTTAATTCTATGCAGTTATGGTTCAATATTACATCTTTGTGTTTGTTTACATTTTTTGACTGCAAATAGCATCATGTACATCATGTAAGCATTTGTGTTAAGTTTTGATAAATTTTAAATTTTATAAGAGATGTGTGTATATGTTATGGTAGGAAATAAAAAAACATGAGTATCTGCATATATTTTCTGCAATCAAATTAAACTTAGCTTTATCTTAATTTTTTCTGATATTTCTAAGTATGTGGTTCATCTATCAACTTAGTACAAATCTCCAACAAGTTTTTGAATATATTCATTGAAAATCACTTGCATATGAGAGGTTCTGCACTGTTCAAACCTATGATGTTTATGGGTCAATGGCATAGTTAATACATGTCTTCACTCCATATTTTGTTTATGTTTTTTAAATGAGGTCTTTCTGAAACTCCCCCCAAAATTAGTTTCTTTAGGCATTAGCTTATTTTCTTCTTCATCAGATATATTTTCTTTTAATACAAATATGTATAATTTTGATTTTCATAGCTTTCAAACTATGCGAGTTGGCTTTCTATTTTATACTGCATTAATAAAAGACTCCTTCACTTTTGTTGCCTTGGTCAACAATGTTTTACTTTTTGTTCTTCTTATGTATCTTCACCTTCAACTCTTGTCTTCATTCAAAGATCAAGACTGACTATGCAATTTCATTCTGGGAAAGACGGTCTAACGAGCAATAAGAGCCACAGCAAATAAGAGACAGTAAGAGTCTCAGAACTGTCACACACGTGCTATTCTGATGAATGAATCACCTCATGGCCAATCCTGATGTTCCTGTGGCAAAGAAACATAATACTCTTACCAGGAGGGGAACAAAATATCATCGTTACAACTAAGAATACTTTTGAACCTTTCATATGATTAAGAATATTTTTCTTGTATTAGATATCACATAATGTTTCTACCTTTTTGAGAATTATACAGAAATACAGAAAACTCTATTTTTTAAACAGAGTTGAAAGAATTTAACAGTGAAAATTCATATTCCTAACATCTAGATTCTAACACTAAGATTTAACTTTAAAAATTGATTTTTTTTATTACTCTTTGATGTCGAAGAATCCTTTTCTCATTACTTCCCTGTTAAGTAATTAGGGAAGATACCATTATGATAAATTACCAGAAGGGAAAGTGAGGTTCAGAGCTCCATACTAAGCCAAGTTTCCTGAACTTGGTTGTCCATGGCTTTTGTTAAGAAACTTTAAACATACTTATGCCTGGATACCACACCAAGAATTTTAAATACATATCAGTATTAAATATTTTGAACTCTCTATATAAGTGAGATCATGAAATATTTGTCTTTCAGTGTCTGGCTAATTTATTTTAGTGTGATGACTTTCATTCCTATGCATGTTATTGTAAATGGTAAATTCCTTTTAAGGCTGAATGTATTCCATTGCATTTATGTATGTATTATAGTATATGATTTCATTGTATATATTTATGTTTTTATATAATACATAACTTTCATTATACACCTGTCAATGGACATTAAAGTTGTTTTAATATCTTGGCTGCTGTGGGTAATCCTACAATAACCATTGGGAGGGCAGCTATCTCTTGAACATATTGATAACATTTTCTTTGAATATATACTCAAAAGTGGGATTGCTGGATCTTATTGCAGTTCTAGTTTCAGCCTTTTGAGAAACTTCCATGTTTTATTTTCCCTAAAGCCTTTTCTAATTTAATTTCTCAGTAACAGCATACAGGGGTTTATTTTCTCTACATTATCAACAATACATATCTTTTGTCTTTTTATTTTTTATTTTATTTAATTTATTTATTTTATGGCCAGGGCTGGGTTTGAACCCACCACCCCTGGCACACGGGGCTAGCGCCCTTTTGAGCCACACGTGCCACCCGTATCTTTTATCTTTTGATAATACCATTTTAATAAGTATGAGGCGATACTTCATACATTTTAAATTTACATTTTACTAACGATTAATAATTTTGACCATTTTGTTAACCATTTATATGCCTTCTTTCTGGTAAAATTTTTTCAGGTCATTTACCAATTATTTTAATTATGTTATTTGGTTTTCCACCATTGAGTTGTCTGAGGTCCTTATATATTTATTGTGTTAACCAATTATCAAACATGTGGCTTTCATTTGCACCGTCCAATCTTTTCTTGCTGTCTTGAGTGAGGAGGCATCAATTGGAAGTTTCCTTCTGGTTGCCTTTGCTACATCACAAAGGAAGATGAACACAGACAGTTGAGACAAAACAAAATCTTTTCTTAGTTTTACATTGGCCTGAGTGCTATAACTTTTGACTGTTCTTTAGATTCTCACGGAGATAGTCTGGTCTTGATATTGTTGTTTACTTGATGTCTCTTTGGTGGAAGAATGGTATGGAACCTTCTGGTTTGCCATCATGCTGATGTCATCTTTGAGAATTTTTGAGATGTCTGACATCTCAGAACCCAGTAGATTGAAGAACACACTATAATTTACCCCCATCTCAGTTTTTCAGGACTCAGGCCCTCGTTTCTCTGTTTCTGGAAGGACTGGTGTACATTTGTCTACCTGTACATGTGTGCACATGGTGGGCAGTGTCTTTCATACTCCACGTAGAAATGCTGTTGAATCACTGGTCATCTAAGTGTGTTGTTGCAAAAGAATTTTACCACATTAATCATGTTCTTATTCTTAATGTGGGGATTCTCACTGAGATAGGCAAGATGACTTTCAAAATACTCTTAATCCCAATGCATTTGTATATTTTTCCTTGGTTAAGTCTTAGTTGCTCAAAGGGAATTCTTTTTCTCATACATAAAATTATTAATATTTTAACAATGTAAATTCCTGATGCTTTGATTAACATTAGATGGGCTTAGAAGTACAAGGTCAAATAGAATCAGCAAAGTTGAAGGTAAATAATATACCATTATATCTGAAACTTAATAGAAACACTATTTCTTATAAAAAATACAACAAATGGAGAAGTGGATAAATACCACACCATTCTCATCCTATTTTATACTATGTGATATTTTAATAGTTTTTTGGTCTGTCTTAAGAGATGCCTTTAAGGAAAATACATGTCATTTATTAAAAATTCTTTCTTTAATCATACTCTTGTGTTTCCTTGTTAGCTATAAGAGCATTAATTCCTAAAATAAGCCCCACGAGAATAACATTCATTTCTGTATGAAAATTTTTAAGACTACAAATATAATCATTTGTTCAGAACTATGAACAAGAAATCAGGCAAAAATGCAAATTATAATTAGAATATCATTTGGAATATGATTATTAATAATCTTAACACTGCATGCAGTTTTCAAAAATCCAATACTGTAATTAAATTATCACTGTTTATGCTTTCAGTATTTAAAGTCTGAAATTGCAGCAATAACCCTAAAATAAAGTAATAAATAATGATAATAACCAATTAGCACAGAAATGGAACAAAACATTGTAATAATCACAGTTTTTATTGACAACAGTTCCTTTATAGCATTCCTAATGACTGGATAATTCTACAAAGATAATTTTTATTACCACAAAACTTTTGGTTCTACCCATTAAATAAAGCAAACAGAAAGTTTTCCACTTACTTATTTGAAAACATGATCCTTTCAGTGTGGGTCTGGGTTTTGAATTTATTATAAAGCAGTGCCACTCACATATTTTGTGACCTACATTGTGGGCTATAGAAGATGAATTAATTGAAGACCAGAGTTCTGGAATGAATGCATTGATCAGGGAATACTTTGCCTGGTAATAATTACAAAAAAGTAATCATCCAATGCACACACACACATATGAGGACTTCCTGGAAAGTATCTAGCTGTGACATATGAAAGGAGAGACAGACACGGCAGGATACTTTATGGACAGCTGTCATATTTTCTGTTTATTTGTTTTTATCTACTGCCAATATTCAATTTTTGAAATCTGAAAAACTATAGTTAAGAAGATTATAAGAACTTTCTAGATGCTATCGAAATGTGGACTATAACTGCTTGAGTATATGTTTCCAATGTTACTTGATTAATGGAGAATACTATATAGTGTCAAAAGAACAGTTTCCTTTAAAGCAGAGAGGAAGTATGGGGAGAATCTACTATTTAAAATGGATGAGAATTGACTAAAAATATTAATATTGTTACAGATGGATGGCATATTTAAATCTGAAGAGCAAAATGACAACAATTAAAAAATAAAATAAGAAAATACCTTTATTACCTCAGATTTGGTGTACGATTTTTAAACACAACCCTAAAAGCACTGACCACGAAGAAATAAAAATGGTTAAATGAGATTATAATAAAATTTATTACTTCATTTATGAAAATACACCGTTAAAAGACTTATGTCAAGGTGCAGAATAGAAGACATAATACTTATGAATTATGTAATGAGAGCCTGTTACTTGTGTGTGTGTGTGTGTGTGTGTGTGTGTGTGTTTATGTGTATGTGTTCTTCCTCATTCGGTAACTTATACTCCAAAAAAAAAGTGACACAAAAGAAAACTGAGCAAGAGGCATGAGCAAATATTTTATAACACAGAATTTTCATAGGTCAGTACCTATATGAATATTCCTCAGTCTTAGTAGAGTTCAGACAAATGCAATGTATAATATAAAGAGCTACACTACATTATTTGGAGAGACATAAATGGCACATATGAACTAATTTAGTGTTAGCGAGAAAGCAGAAGGATGGGTGCTTCCATGCACTATTCATGGGGATATAAATTGGAGCACTATTTTGGAAATGTTCTATATTACCTATCAATATTGAAAAGATATGTACTTTCAACCTTATAATTCCACTCCCAAGAATAAATTCAAAAGAAGTGCATTTATGTGTGTGAAAAACAGAAATAAAATACTACGGCAGTGTTATTCATAATAACTCCAACCTGAAGAAATAAACAAATGTCAAAATTAAAAATAGGCACTAAAAAGTCTCAAACTTCATCTACAGGGCACTTGATAAATACATTGTGATAGACTCCTACATGCAGTATAATGTAGTATATAATGTGTACTCTGATACAATGGGCTACATTGAGAATGAACTGCGGCTCAGCACCTGTGGCTCAAGCGGCTAAGGCGCCAGCCACATACACCTAAGGTGGTGGGTTCGAATCCCCAGCCCGGGCCCACCAAACAACAATGATGGCTGCAACCAAAAAATGGCCGGGCGTTGTGGCAGGCGCTTGTGGTCCCAGCTACTTGGGAGGCAGAGGCAGGAGACTCGCTTGAGCCCAGGAGTTGGAGG
>CAUYQV010067619.1:0-27500 GCA_963574575.1 Galagoides demidoff
TGGCCTCATATTGGCTTTTAAAAAGGGAGGAATCCCTTGTACCCTTGTAAGATGAACCACAGAAGTGAACCCTCTTTCTATGAGTAGAATATGAATGTTTTAACACAATAACTAAGAAAATTACATGAAGACTATGTTAACTAGTTTGATGGAAGTGTTTTGGATTGTTTGTGAAAATACCACATTGTACCCCAGAAGTGCATTAATGTGCACAGTTACTATTCAATAAAAAAAAAAAAAAAGAAAGAAAAACAAATTGAAGTATTTATGAGTAAAGGGACCAATTTGCAACTCACTTTCAAAATGTTATGAAGGTAGAACACGAATCTACCTTAGAGAGACAGAAAGAGAATTACAAAGAAAATGTGAAGCTAACATTTGGGAAATCTTGGTAAAAGGATCTATGGGTATTCGCCATACTGTTCTTGGAACTTTTCTATAAACTAAAATTACATAAAAAGGAAAATTTTAAAAAGAACTTAATTTTTAAGCCAATATTGTTGATTATTGAGACTATTAATGGGTTTGAAGCTAAAAAAAGTGTGATGACTTCAAGGGCAAATCTCCAAATAGTGAGTAATTGTAATGTGAGATTTCCCACTAAGCTTATCATAGTATTTATGTATTATTATTATGGAGCAAAACACAGATTCATGTAGAGAGTATAAAGTTTTTGAGTGGTATCTATATTTTGCTCCTGAAAGTATTATAAGACAGTTTAGGTGTTTGACCTGTCTATTAAGTATTCTCTTTAATTAAATTGTCTTAGGTTTGGTTCAGTACCTCCAGGGAACAGTAGATTATTTCAGCCCAGAATTTTGAAAAATGTCATACTAATGCTTATTAAAATCTTATTTAAAATTATTTTAATTAAACTAAATAAAATTGTAGAAATTCTATTGTCCATAATGATTCTGCTGAAATGTTAAAAAGGATAATGGTAAAGTGTTCATTTCAATTATAACTATTTGCAAAAAGAAAATCTCTAAAATGATAAACTGTGTTTCAATGATAGAATAGTAGACTAACATTTGAACAAATGCTCAGCAAGGAGAGAAATGGATAGGAGAAGAAATACATAGTGTACAATCTGTAATTCAGCTCTAATTCGTAAATTCATTTGGTGGTTGTACTAAAGTTTGTGGTCAGCAATTTTTATAACCATGACTACATTATTTGCATCACCAAATTGCCTCATAAAAGAAGGTGTTGTCTTTTGAGTATTCTGGGCCACATTTCCACTGGCAGCAGCCAACTGATTATACTCTGCCAGTTATTGGGACCAGTCCAGTGATCGGAGTTTGCCAATGTGCTGAGAGAGGTCCAACAACTCTCTGGAAGTAGAATGGCCTTACCTGGAAGAGCTCTGGCAGGCAGGATGTAGCAATTCCCATAGCCTAAGGACATGGCTCAGAAAGAGTCCTCCGTTGGCTAAGGCTCAGGTGACTTCAGAGCAGGTTGCTGGGGAGAGTTCAGCAAACCACTGAGATAAATCCACTAGAAACTGTCTGACAATAAATTAAGGGAAAATTCAGTGGCAATACTCCAAAAGCTATAAAAGCAATCCATTAGAAATTAGAAGCATTGCATATACCCACAAGGAGAATTCTTGGCAGTCTGATGTACACTTTTTTTTTTTTTGACTGTGTGTTGCAGAAGAACACATCAAAATGGTAAAGAAACACTAAATGAATTTTTGAATATATACTTCATAAGATTTATTTCTGTTACATTAAAATATTAGTACTTATATCTCCTAGAATTGTAACACTACATTTATCTCAAAGCTAATGTGAAAATAAATTTGGTTTGTATTTTATATCTTCTAGTATTATTAGGATGATGGAAAGCCAGGAAGCTGGTGAGTATAGGTTGGAAGACAACTTAACATATGAAAACAAATACCTCTTATGAATAAAAATAAAATCAGTTCTTCAGAACTGAAAAAGAGATAAACACCAATTTAGTCTTCAAATTAATTTAATTTTGTTTCTGTCTAGGCAAAAACACTATTGATTTTCAATTTAATATAAATAACAAAGAAATTCATCCTCCTGTTAGCACTGCCCTAAATGTCTATTTACTCATTTATTTATCTATATCAATCAGTGTTGAGTGAATAAAATTTAAGAGTTTATTCTTCTAATATTTATAAAATGATATCTCTCAGAAGCCAAGTGAAAATAAAAGAGAAAAACTAACAAAGAAAGAAGAAGAAAATTTCGGTTGCAAATTTTTACCTTCCTAATGGTCATTTTCACATAAGATGAACTAGCAGTGTCTAACTGATGTTGAGCATGGGTTAAACAATTACTGACTGCTATCAGTTGTCAGGTTAGTATGTTAGTATCATAAGGATACCACAGAAGAGATTTAAGATACAATCCTTACTTTATAGGAGCTTACAAAATTAAATACATCTGAATTGCTGTCTATTTAATTCTATTATCACAAATTTTTAAACTAAATAAAATCTCTTTCTCAAAACGAGTATTATTTAAGCATGTGTTGTTCTCTAAGGAACAATTCAAATGGCCAAAATTAAAAAGAAAATGTCACTTATAGTAACCCTCTGAGAAACCAAGAGAATTTTATGGTAGGAAGAGGAAATATTTAAACCAAAGAAAGGAAGGTTTCATTCTATAAACATTCTTTGAGTATTCATATTTTATTATAAGAATATGTTTGTTTTTTGACAATACATAATGAAGAGAACATAAGTTTCATAAAGAAATGACAATTTTTTTTTGGTAAGAAATGAAAAAATTCTCCTTTCTAATTGAAATGAAGCTATTTTCAAATCATCCACATGACCTTTGTGATCTTTGATGTATAGGACAATGCAGGATGAGAACTTGCTATTTTCCCTAGAGTGTTTTGGTAAAACATCTTTACATTTTGGGACAAGGACACCGTACACTATAATTTGGTTGCTTTCAGAAAAATCTGTTTACCAGTTGAAAATTATGTTATAAGATAATAATAGGGTAAAATTTACAATGCTTGCAAAACATGTATTGATATTTAATCAGGCTGCTGTTTAAATAGCTGATCCTATAAAATTTTACCCAAGTATTGAATTTTTCTGCTATCATTCTAGAGTTATTCAAGGACTTTTTAATATTATTTCTTAAGTAGCAGTATCAAAGTAGCTTAAGATCCATAATCATTCATGCTTAACATTAAAATGGCAGCACTTGTGCTCTGTGGGAATAACTAAACTGAATCTGGGGTTTTGTTACATCACAAATAAAATGTTTCCAGATATTCCTTTTGTTCCTTTGTCATATAGAAGGTGAACAGAAAGGGGTCATTATAAAAGTATACGATTTTCAAATGACATAGTGTAAGATTTGCATATGGTGAAAGCTATCCTTTGCTTAACTATAATGTTACTTTACAACTAGGTATTCCCCTGAAAGGTCTCTGCTGCATAACACTACAAAACACAACATAAATACAATACTGCATACTAGGGAAGTTAAGAATCAGCTAAAAACCAACAGAATATCTAATTTGTTGAGAGGTCTATAATTTACAAACATATTTACATGGATTTTCCAGCTTTATCCTTACACCAACCCTATGAAATACTTAAGGAATGCTATTTACTCCCATGTGTAATAAAGACAAATTCATAGAGAATCATTGACTTGCAATGGGTCATATCACACATTCATTACACTGTAGAGAATAGAAATCAGTTCAAATCCTCTTAATATTTAGTACTTACATGCTTTCTAACACAAATTTCTACCAGCCTAAAAATTACTGATTCATAGGCATAATGTCCATATTGAAGTTTGCAGGTCACTAAGGAAACTCTGAGTTTGGCATATAATCACTAACTTGGTAAGGTAAGGTCTGTTTAAACAAAAATGCATTCTAAATTGAGTTAGTTAATTCAGAGGAAAAAAACAAACACAAGTCTGGATGCGAATGGTTTCAGGCTTGATACAGCTGCCATTTTAAGCAAGTCAGCGTTTTGTTGCTTGCCCTCATTCATATCCTCCTTGTTACAATATGGCTGCTTTAGCTCAAGATATTATCTTTGCACATTCATTTCTCAAATGTAGAAATGAAAGAGGCAATGCCCCAAATACACAGTTTCTTTTATCAGAAAGCAAAACATTTCTCCTAGCATATTTCCATTTATATCTCAATGGGGAGAACTGGACCACATGATTACTCCTAGCTTGAAGAGACCAGGAAAGTTAATATCTCACTTTTGTTAGTTTCCATAGTGTGGTAGGTAAACAGAGAAAGAGTTTGGAATGACTAAAGGCTAGCCAATTTACAGTGTCTCCCATATAGAAGAAAGGAAGGAAAGACCCAGAAACTATTTCTGCCCTCAAGAAGCTCACATTTTAGTACCAGAAATAAAAATAAGTACATATCTGACCATAAGACATGGAAGAGAGTGAGGTGTGCATTTCTTATAAAAATAATGATTAAAGTGATCTAGGTATTTAGGAAAAGGAACATTTACAACTCTCCTTGTTCATACTCCTCCCTCCTCCACCTTATCTCTCATTAGTTGTGTTAAGCAGGACACTTTACATAGGAAATAACAGCTGACTGAGGAAAAGAAAAGGAATATAGAGGAGGAGCGAGATGCCAGACTAGAGACTCTCCTTAGCAGCCACCTATGGTGAGACCAGGGTGAGAGAACAATGGCCACCTCTAGCTAAGATGTCCTGCCCAGAAACATCACTCTGGGGTCACAGTGAAACAGCAGGGCACTCCAGGAGCCAAGGAGGATGTCAGGAGCAGTGGAAGACAGGCAAGGAAGGCAAATTCCTGGGTTTGGGTAGAAACCAGCTGATCCTCCAACAAAGGGCTAGAGACAGGAAAGCCTGCCCTGTTGTTGTTGTTTTTGGGCATTTGCCAGACCTGCCTTGAGAAGGATTAAGCAACAAAGTTAACTTGAACACTGCCTAGCAGCCAGGACTGAACCATCGGACAGGGGTGTAATTCTCATCAGTTTGGCAGCTAGCAGGGTACCACCATTGTGGGAGGGCTACCCAGGAGGAACAGCCTGAAGAGTCCCAGCACCTGACCAGCTATGGTGCATCTGCTGAACTCAGGCATCCAGGTTTGGGGTAAACTGAGCAGCTTCCAGAACTCCTGGAAAAGTCACTTTGTGACCAAGAGGCAAGAAGGTTGAGCTATGTTCCCTAGGTCTGGCAAGAGATTCAGGCTTCCAACCCCATGGAGAATGAATACTAGAGAAGCAACCAAGCCCTGTGAAACCACATAAATCAGGAAGATGGGACTAGGTATCCTTGGCAACTAGATATTGGCTTCTGGCCCCCATCTTATACACCAAAACCAGCAGGAATGTTTTGCAACCCCTAACCCCAGTTTGCTACCTGGTGTCTAGGCATTATATTGCAATTCTTACAAAATTTTTAAATTAATATATTTAAAAAATTATTTTTTTCCTTAGTTTTTTTGTTTGGTTGGTTTATTTTGTTGTATTTTCATTTTTTTCAGTTTTGCTTTCCTCAATATCTAGGACTCAATTTTTGATACAGGTTTTCTGCCCCAATTTTTCTTCCTTTCTCTTCCATTTCTCTCCTTTCTTCTTTCTCTTTGTAGAGATTTCTCTGCTTTTCTCATCTTTCTCTAATAAATTTCTCAAACAAATAAGATGTCCCTTTATTAAAATTTTATATAATTTTATTTTTTATTTTCTTTATTTCTATTATGATTTTCTTTTTACTGATCTGTTTTTTTCTATTTCATTCTATATTTTATTTATGGGACAGAGTCTTACTCTGAAGCCTGGACTGAGGTGCCACAGCATTGGCCTTGCCCAAGAAGGTCTTGAGACCATGGTATTGGGAGTCTTTCTAGCCTCAGCCTTTGTAAGGATGATATGGGTAAGCTGCCACTGTGGCATACTGCTGACTTTTTTTTCTATATTTGGAAGAGGTGGGGTCTGGCTTTTGCTCAAGCTAGTAAGGAGCTTCTAACCATGAGGGATTCACCCAGCTCCGCCCCTCCCCCAGAGTCCTGGAATTGGAGGTGCAGGTCAAAGCACCCTACCAAAACCCACTATTACTCCTTTCTTCCTCTATCCTTCTGCTTTTCTTCTTTTTAAATTATTTTTCCTTTCATCCCTCCTTTTTTTCTTTTTTTTTTTGTGTCTTCCTTCTTGGTCTTTACTCTTCTCTTTCTTTTGGTCCTATATAATACCTAAGCACAGAGGCAAAGTAATTTAAAAAGAAGGAGGAAAATGTAGAGGAAAAATGTAAATAATAAGAAAATACACATGAGGAGGAGCCAACAAAAAAATTCTGGCAACATAAAAAGACAGAACAGATCACACCTGTCCCTCCCTCTCCCCAATCATGGGTAGCTACCACAGAGCATCCCACCTATAAAGTAATTATGGAAATGTCAGAAAGGTAATTTAAAGTATTGATGGCAAAAATAATGAAGGGAATTGAAAGAAAAATGGAAAACCACCAAAAGACCAAAAGAAAATCCAAAAACTGACCCCCCCCCAATGAATGAAAGACATGATGAAATTAGAAAAGATATAACAGAGCTTACAGAAATGAAGGAGTCAGTCAGGGAACTTAAAGATGCTGTAGAAACTATCAATAACAGATTAGACCATGGAAAATTAAAAATCTGAGAGGTAGATGATAAGGCTCTTGAGCTAACTTAGGTACTTTAAAAGGCAGAACAGAAGGCAGAAAAAGCTAAGTGATCACATAGAGAATTGTGGGACTTCACAAAGCATTCAAATATACAAATTATAAGTAACCCGGAAGGGGAAGTACATCCCAAAGGAATGGCAGCCCTATTGGAGGATATCATAAGTATAAATTTTCCAAGCATCACCCAAGGTGCCAACACCTTGGGGACTATCAAACTCCAGTTCATTTCAACACTAACAGAGCATCTCCAAGACACATTGAAAGGAACCAAATCAAAATGAAAGAGAAAATTTTGCGAGAAGCCATGAGTAAGCACCAATTGACCTATAGGAGCATATTCATTAGGGTGACAGCAGACTTTTCAGCTAAAACTTCTAAAGCCAGAAAAGAGAGCAGTTATCTATCTTTGTCTTTCTTAGACAAAACAATTTACAGTACAGAATTCTATATTCTGCTAAACTAAGCTTCAGATTTGATAGAGAAATCAAATATTTTATTGACATGCAAACATTGAGGAAGTTTGCCACAAGTCCAGCTCTGCAGGAAATACTGAGACCTATTCTCCATACTGACCATCGCAATGGACCACAAGCAAACAGCCAGAAACTAAAGGACAAAACCTAGCTACACAGTGGTGCAAAGGATAAAACTATGCAATGCTCTTTCACAAAACAAGATGACTAGAACTTCACCATACTTATCAATTCTCTCAATAAATGTAAATGGCTTGAATTCCCCACTGAAAAGGCACAGTCTGGTTGATTGGATTAAAAAAAAAAAAACACAAGCCATCTACATACTCTCTCCCGGAAACACACCTAACCTTGAATGACAAAACAAGATTCAGGGTAAAGGGATGGAAAATAGTATTTTAGGTAAATGGAAATCAGAAGAAAAGAAGCGTCACAATCTTATTTTCAGGTACAAGTGGATTTAAAGCAACTAATGTTAGGAAAGACAAAGATGGTCACTTTATACTCATCAAGGGAACAATACATCAAGAGAACATTTCATTTCTAAATATTTATGCACCCAGCTTAAATACTTCCAGATTACAAAATGTACCTTAATTGGTCTGAACTATATGATATCAAATTAACACCATGATTGCTGCGGATTTTAACACCCTTTGACAGAACTGGACAGATCCTCTAAACAGAACTAAACAAAGAAACCAAGGACTTAAAGGTGACTCTAGAATAATTGGGCTTAATAGACAAATACATCACATCTCTAGGGAGATGGTGTGATTCCAGGTAGTGGTCCATTTCCTCCACATTGCCAAATATGGGGGCATAGAGTTTTTTAGTAGAGTTTATGTAGTAGTTTTTTTGTTCGTTTATTTCTGATTGAGGATTTTAGAAATTTTACTTTTCTGTTTCTAGTTAATCTGGCCAAACTTTTATCAATTTTGTTTATCTTTTCAAAGAACCAACTTTTTGTTTCGTTAATACTCTGAATGACTCTTTTGTTTTCAATTTCATTTATTTCTGATTTAATTTTGGTTATTTCTTTTTTTCTGCTAGGTTTGGAATTAAATTGCTCTTCCTGTTCCATTTCCTTGAGCTGATTCATTAGGTTGCTCATGTATGCTGTTTTTTTTTTTAATGTCAACGACTTTATTTAGAAGTCCTCTTAGTGATTTGACATAGTTCTCTTGAGTATATAACTGATAAAACCAAGAGTTGCCATCACACCTGCTAATGTGGACATAATAATTACTGCTTTAGAAATAACATCTCCAGCAGCCCAGTGGCCTTTAGGGTCTACAACATCTTTGAATGAAGAGCCATCTGACAACAGGAGAATGAGTCCTGGGAGGCTAACTATAACTTTCTCTTCAGTGACCCCTGTGGCTTGCCTGGGCCTAGAGGATACAGGGCAAGTCACACAACACATAGGGGAGTCAGCAGAGAGTTAATTGCAGATTAAGGCACTCCAGTGGAAGTAGACCAGGCTAAAGAGCTCCTGGGCTTCTAAAACAAAGGCAAAGGTCTTCACATCAAACCTTTGGTAGTGACCAGGATGTGGCACTGTGGAACCAACAGGATGGAAGGTAGTTTGATAATTATCTGGGTTATACACACAGCCATCCATGACAATATTCCACTGGGGAAGAGAGTCCTAGTAGATGCTGCCCAGTGGTCATCTAAGACCAGCTTGATGTTGGGTTCATCCCTGTTAAGGATTCTTACTTCTATGTAAATTGGTTGGTGGAGGTATTTCACTAGAGGGTATTCATTGTTCCCATAAGGTTGCTGGTAGGAGCTATCTCAGTAGGTCTGCAGGATAAAGGTACGTGGACCTGGCTTCACCAAGGCCACTGGATAAAGAAGACTTTCAATGCTGATTATGTGATGCATTTCCCTTTTAGGACTGTTTGTGCAGTATCCCACAGATTTTGGTAACTTGTGGCTTCATCGTTGTTATATTTAATGAATTTAATAATTTCTGCCTTTACCTTCTCCTTAACTGAACTGTCATCCATCACAAGGTTTTTTTAGTTTTTAGGGGGTTTTCAGTTTTTTTTAGTCTTTGTATGGAGATAAAAATTTTGTTGGAGTTGAGTTCCACCTTTATTACCTTGTAAACTACAAAGATACAAAGTATAATTTCAATTCTTTTAATTGTGTTGAAGGCACAATGTAAGGGCATATGGCACACCTCCTGGATGGGGGGGCACAACTACAATAGGGACTTTACCGAACAAATACAAACACTGTAACATAATTGTGCCCTCATATTAATTTGAAAGTTAAAAAAAAAGAAAGGAATATACTTGTTCATACAACTGAAAAATAGAGACAGCTGGCCAGTTTACAATAATTTCATCAGCGTTCTATCCCTCTCTAGCTCTCAGTCCTGCATTTTGTGAGCTAGTTTCATTCTCAAGAATGTCCTTCTGATATGATTGCAAAAAATAATGGACAGCTTTGGTTTTATGTGTCCTTCTCTGTAGCTATCTTCAGTGAAAGCCCTGGGGATACTTTGATTTCCCTGGCTTGTCCACAAACCTCTCTATCCTGAATTGATCACCCATCACTGTTACTAGGGGCATAGTGCATCTGACTGGCAAGCTTGAATCAGATAGTAACTTTTATGTTGGGTAAGTATGTTGGAATGAGACACTGGGGGGGATTGGGAGTAAATGTTATTAACTACATCCATGTCTGATAGGAGGATTTCCTAAACTATAAGGATACCAAAAAGGCAGAAAGTAACAAATGGCCAGAATAAAAGAGATAGTCCATTTTCTAGGAATAGGAGTAGTGAGTTTTCACACACAGCAGTCCCATAGGACCCGAGTGGGAAGATGCTAACGCAGATGTGTTTGGTTAATGCAGCAGTAATTGTACCAGCATGTACCAATGCTGTTTAATGTTGCTAATATAAATGGCATTTTCATTGTTCCTGGCAATTCACGTTGCAAGAAAATAGGAATCTAAATTTTATTATCAAAATTACATCCTCTGAAGGTGATGCTGCTTATATGATGGAGAGATTCGATAAATATTAATTTTAGCTAATGTTTTTAATTGTATAATCCTACCGATTCACTGTATTTGAGAAACACAGTATATTCATGCTAGGTATTTGATTTCACTTGGCCACATTTTAGAGAATATGTTATCTATCCTGAACACACACACAGGCTCTTACTCTCCAACTTTCCTTGACCCTAATTTTCCTTTTCCTCAGATGAGTGGGCTATTCCTACTGCCACCATTTGACATAACTGTTTTTCTTCTTAGACTTTGATAATGTGGCTTCAATTCTTAATGCTCTTTCAAAACTTCACTCTGTAGTTCAACTAATTCAATGGCCCCATCTCAGTTCAAATTTTTCTTGAACTTTTTAGGGAATTTTTTCCTTGTTAATCAACTTCTTCCTTCCTCAGGTGGCTTTAACTATAGCCCTCCAGAATTTGACTCTAAATTACCTATCCAAGGTGATGAGCCTCTTCTCACTATCCCAGAAATAAACTTTTTTCAAAAAACTCAAGTTGAATTTTATGTTTTGGGATGTCATCTTCTCCAAAGTAAATTCTACTCTTCCTTCAAGTTTTGCCTTAACGTTTGCCAAACATTCCAATCTGCAATAAAGTTTACCTTCATTATTATACTCCTATTTTTATCAATATCAGTATTTTGGGTAATTATCTATTTTATGTATATTATCCTGTTATTGCTACTGTCAACTCTTTGAGAGTAGGATCCTTTAACTTATTTTCTGAGGTATTCTTAAGTCATTGTTGAGCATATCACAAGAACATTATAAAAAGCTGTTTGAAATTAAATTTATACTCTAAATAAGCATCTTTAACATTTCTGTGAGACTATAGAAATTTTGTTAGGGTAATAGGACATGTTTTAAATTTAATGGGTAAAAAAGGGAAAACTAGCCAATTATGTAAATTAAACTCTCAGGTTCCTAAATGCAAAATTTCTGGGAAAGAAAGGTGTGTAATGGCATATCTCAAGGGATGAATACATTCCAGAAACATCAAAGAATAACACTTTAATCTCTAGAGCAATTAATATCCATTTCAAAAAATTAAACTCTCCAAAATTAATATTAGCATCACATTTTACAGCCACTTAATATTTTAACACTTCCACATTTTAATAAGATTTTAATAGTATGAAACTAAAGCCATTAGAAAAGACAGTTTACATTCTCACTAATTCTACATGATTTAGAATTTCATATGTAGCAAAAAACTAAAGGATAGAAAAGATTAAAGGATACAAAGCATTTTAATTAAGAGCAAATATCTAAGCAAGAAAGGATGCAACTCAAATTTGCATCTTAATATCTCTAAATATATTACAGAAGCAAAATTATGTCTGTCAGTTAAACATGTCTGATTAAAATTGTCTTGAAACACAGCATTTCTTGAAACAATCTGCTTCACAGATTTAAAGATATTGAGCCTCTCCTTGTCTAGTGTTTCAACAACTGAAAAAGTCTCGTTCAGACTCTATGCCTTCCTTGTGATGAAACACAACCTTCCTTGTTTCAAATCTCAGCTCTTAAATTTCCTTCTACTTCCTTTACTGTTTTGTGCATTTTAAATGTGTGACAGTAGCTTTCTCTTTGCCTAAATTCCTACAACTTTTGAGTACAGGTTTTTTTCTTTGAGTGTTAAAACAATTCTGCGTTATTCCTTATTTTACTCAACTATTTTTTAAATGTTTATACTACAGATGAAGCTTGCTAACAACCTTCACTGGAAATATTTAAAAAGTAAATTTCTTTTGTTGTCTTCTTATATAGCAGTTCTGGATCCCACAAAATGTCCCACATTTTTATTTTTATCACTAACTCAGGGCCAAGCTTTTTTGTGAAGCCGTTTACAGATACTGAATGGTCTTTCAGTATTTCCTCATACTGCCTCTTCATTCCTCATTAAGTCTTCTTCTCTAAGTTGTGCATTGATACGCAGTCTGGTTTTCATTTTTATTGTCTAATTCATATTTAGAAGGTCATTATAAAAGTAGACCTGCTTAAGAACTAAAAGAACCATTCTATTTTGATAATCAAATTAATTTGATCTGCTTATTTCTGTCAGTTGAAACTCATATGTATTTTTAAACATTCCAATTTCTGAAGCACTTTCTGTGTGTTCCACCAATACATTTATATGGTGATGTATGCATTATATGTGTGCAGAATATCAGCATAGCTTGGGGTGCATCTTATTCTTCTTTGTATCTCCTTAGCACAGTGCCCGTAACTTTCATATAGTATTTGTTTGGTAAGTGAATGAATGAACAAATGCCCATTTTCTTTAGTTGCATAAAATTACCAAATGATTTCATTCATTTGAATGAAATTACCTGTTTGGAAATTACCTATCTATATTGTCTTGAACTTTGCTATGTTAATATCCCCAAAATCCCTATAAAAATTTCAAGGATTTAAGAGTAACGATAAGAAAATTTTTAAAAAATGTTTTAAACTATATTTTGTGTATCAGAAAATGCTTGACATACTTACTGTTAAGAATTCATTTTGACACAAATATTTCTTTTTTTAGTGCTTTTTTTTTGCTAAAATGTTGGGATCTATATAGGTAGCAGTGATAATAGTTGATTTTAATACTATGCTGTTTGACAGATTTTATTGTCTAATATAAGAACTTTTAAGCTAAATCTTTTCTTGATGTATAAGCTATTTCATTACTTAAAAGATATTATGAGTATATCCTTTAAATAGAAACCGTTTAAAGGAGACACCATACAGAGAGAGAGAGAGAGAGAGAAACTCATGTCACCTGTAGCAGAGCACAGGAGAGGCAGAGGCCATCCAAGAGGTAAAAGAAATCGGCTAAAATTTTGATAAAGTATGTCCTAGAAAATAGCTTCAAATAACAAGGAAAATTCACACCTGATCAGACTCTTTATCAAATGTTCATGAGAAAGATTTGGGATGAAGGCCCAAGACCTTGTGAGGTATGCAAGATGTGAAAAACAGCTGCCCCATTCCCTTCACTAGTCCAACATCTAATAGGAAGCAAAGCCTTCAGCCAAGGGGAAGAACCACAGGTCTGCTCACTCTAATCTCCCAAGGTACCAGGCAAAAATGCATTGCTGTTTGTGTGCCACTAAAACACAGGAGGAAAGCCTCTCCCCAACCAGGACATAGGCAAAACCCACTGCCACTGGGGAAAAGTAAAAGTAAAAACTCTCTGTCTGTAGAGAAGGGACAGGAAGCCATATTATGCCCCCAAATGTTGCACTGATCCAAAGAGGTGTCCCACATGAGACCAACCATAGACACAGGGCAAGTTTGTGTTTCACGAGCAAGAGCCACGGAAAGTCTTCCGGGCTTAGGTGCAAAAGGCCTGCCTAAGACAGCCTGGAAGTGAGATACAGAAAGGAGTTCATTCATAACTATGTGACTAGAGCACATCTTAGGAATGAAAGATTAGCTTATTAATAACAGATTTTTAAGTTTGAGAACTAATTCAATGTTGCTAACATTTTGATTTTAATCTTTTTTCATATAATGTTGTAATTATTAAAAAGTTGAATAATAGTTTTAAAGCTAGATAAAGAATGAAGGAGAAATTTTCTGACTATGAGCTATAAAATTAAAAAATATTTTTTTAGTATGGTGAATTATAGCTCAAAGTAAATGTATTTTTAGACATTATGTTATCCAGTACTCAAAAATAACATCACTGAACAGAATAGTTTAGGAACAAACAAACAAACAAAAAAAGTCATTGTTTGTTAAGAGATAAGTATTTATCTTATTATTTGTTAAGGGATAAGGAGATAAGTGTTTCAGCCTTAGTTTATAATTAGTTACCCCTACCCAATGAGTTACCTTACATCACTCTGGCCTCTTACTCCTTTAACTGTAAAACAGTAAGTTTATTCAAGGTCTATGAATCTTAAACTTTTGTATACAGATGAATCCCTGAGAAACTATATGCTGGGTCTATAGCCCTTCTGCATGGAAACTTCTTAGTCAATAGTTTTGGTATTGCCCAAGTAAGGAGGCTTGTTGTCATAAGTGTACACTTGGGGGAACATGCTGGACCCAGTAATTTCTCATATCCTTTTGGATTCCAACAGTGTCTGAATCTAAATGATGGAAACTGAGCCAAATATTATTGTTCCTATTTTCAGATAAGTAACTGAGCCCTACACTTCAAATAATCCTCATAAACATTTTAGCAATAGTAAGTAGAGAAATGCAATTAAAAGCAAAGTTTTTAAGTTCCTACTTTGGTGTTTTATTCTTAAACCTATTTGTAAATTGTAATAAAGACAGTAAACTGCCCATTATTAGTTGTATTGTTTCCCTTTTTCTCCCAATCATATAAATAACTGAGATTTTTGGGTCAACCACGTAACTGTATTTTTGACCAATAACAATGTGGGCAGAAGTAAACAACATACTTGTCCATAAAACCCTCTTATGAGTAATCATGCAGACATTTTCCCACCTCAAAAATTAATAGAGATATCTCTGAACCCAGAAAGGGTAGAGCCATAAGATGGATGGGACCTGGGTCCCTGAATGACTGCCTGATCATCAACAATCACATTCTCCAGTAGGTTTGCATTACATTGTACTGTAAGCAAGACATAAACTTCAATTGTGCTAAGCCACTGAGAAATTAGGCTGTTATTCAGCAATTAGTCTACCAGATACATAGCACTTCCTCATTATACCTGTGTAGGATAACAAGATTCCAACCGCATACAACTTTGAGACACTAACCTATGTTACTTTATAGTTTTGTTTAGTCCTCTTTACCCTTTTCCCATTCCTATTCTTTTCTTCCCAGAGGTAGATAATCCAGTGTGCAGTTGTCTGTGAATCAGAGGAGACTTACACTGAGGACTAGGAAAAACAACAGAGCTATTTTAAATAAATTAGCCTATGAATTCTCCTTGTTGGACTTGCAAAAACTAAAGCCAGAGCAAGAGAGTCTGTGAGTGCAGGCAAATTTTTTTTTAGTCAAGAATATGAAGGAAAAAGGCTTTCACAAAAATTAGAAGGGAATTTCTCTGAGCTGTAGGGAAAATGGTACAAACTGAGGCAGAAGTATTTTTCCTGCCCTTAGTCTTCACCCTGTCAGTGAATTTCATTTGACCAAAGTGCCAATACCTGCATCTCTGTACCTGAAAACATATTCCCCAGAACTGAGGAAAGCCTTGCAATTCTATAAGGAAGTAGGCTAGAAGTCTGAAGAAATCAAGCCCTCCCAGGAACCACTAAGAATCATTGGCTTACTGGTTTCCTGTTCTCTTCCAAGAAAATATCAGAACTTCTTAAGAGTAGGTACATAAACACCCCAGTTCCTTCTCCCCTCATGTGAGATTATTATTTGTTAGCATTTCCACATAGGATGAAGCTTCAATCTCCCTGTTAAGTTAATAATACATCCTATACAGTCTTCCATTTTCTGTATTATTTCTTGCACATACCTACTGAGTTTTCAACACCATTATTTAGGAGAACTAAACTCCTTGAAGTCAAATCCTTATTTCATGATCCAATCTGGGGAGATCTAAAGTAAGACACAAAAGTCCCCAGATATTAAAACAGAGATTACATTTATCTATTCCTAGGGCAGAAATACCAGGGGTGCTTCAAGATATGAAAGTTTCATAGGATTTAGCAACAGCTTGAACCTTGTTTGTTGAAAGAAAACAACAGTGATGTGGCTAGATTCTAGGGGAGACGTGGTTTCATGATGTGCCCGAAAGGCAAACATAAAATAGCCATGCCCTGAGTTTGGCATAAAAGGTATAGAGAGTTAAAAGACATGAAGGAGTGATAGGAACATTCTATATAAATGAATGAAAAGCCCATATTCCACCAAATACTTCAACGTAGTCTAAAACTTAGGACCTGCATATAACCTAGAGTGGGCATAAATGGGAAGAGTCAGAACAAAACTGATAAATCCTAACAATTCACCATTACAACCTCAGAGATCCATATTAAATGTTCTTACAGAAGTTAAAGAATGCTATAGAACAAGGTGTGACAATTAAGTATGTGAATTCATCCTAGAAAAAATGCTGCATACCTCACTTCTAATTATCACTATGGTCACCTTCCAAGTACTCTCCTTGGAGTACAACACCAGTGACTAGTCCACTCTTCAAAGCAATCTTTCACACTCTTTACAGACAACTCAGTAAGGTTGCATAACCGTGGTGTATCTGTGTCTTACAACTGTAAAATGTTTGTGTAATATATTTGTCTCAAGATATGGGGGTGTCTCGCTAAGTGGCCTTTATTGTTGTTGCTGTGTGTTCTTGTGTGACCCATAATGACAGCTCTGATGGTCACTCTAGAAAGAGTTCCAGAATTGTTTTGAAGGGTGGACTAGGCACTGACATCGATGCACCTACTTCAAAAGTGACTGTCGAGATATTCAGCAATGAGGTATGCTGCACTTTTTCTAAGATGAGTTCATGAACTTAATTGTCAGACTGCAGCTTGAAAAATAAGATACACACCTTCTACAATATCGTGATATGTTGGATTAGAATTGCTATTATGCATTCCTCTTTTATCTATAAAACTTTAAGTGGGAAAACTCTTAATTCCTGCCTCTCCGATTTGGGGCTTGGCTTTATGAAATATTTTAGGTGACATATTTAAGAGGAATTATGTATTTTCTTCCACTTTGGAGTGTTAAAATAACCTCAGGACCTTCTGAGCATTCCCATAGCAGACAAAGTTTATCCATGCAAGCAAAACTTTGTCATTTCTTGTAAGTGTCTGTGATAATCATAAATGAAATTTAAATTGCCTCCCAAAATGCAAAAAGATGATCACTTTTTACCAGTCGTCTGCCATCTGAAAACCCTGATTGAGATAACCAACCATTGTAAAAGTTAAACAACTTCCTCATTTTCAATTTATAAGCCAGCCCATAATACCATGCCTCAGAGCTGCTGCTTTTCACAGGCTTCCTGGTTCGTAAACTGTTCTTTTGTATGCACAATAAACTTTAAAATTTTTAACTTGATCTGATTTTATTTTTGACAAGAGCTACTTTTTCAATTTGGGTTCCAGAATAAAGAGAGAGAGATCTCAAACTAGCTGGCCTTCAAAATATATGTAATGTGAATGAGGATAAATGCTTGATGTTTAAGGTACTGAAATTAGTGAAGTGCTGATTAGCTCAGCAAAACTGAGGAGCACACACACTAAGGGAGGAATCAGACCAAGAGAGCAAAGAAAAAGCTGTGATACACGAATTACTGCGGCATGGCCTAAAAATCGGGCAAAAATTTCAGTTTACTCTTCAGTGCTGATGCTATTCTACATCCCACCTCTATCGGATAGTTTTTCCTTTCTGAAATTCAAGCTGCAATTCCGCTAATAACGTGAATGAATATATCAGTATGTGGGAGTGGAAGACAAGGAACACAAAGGCCAACACTATTTTAAAGCTATCTACGAAAAAGTTTTCATCTCATTATAATGAAACGTTGGAAGGCATTCTCTTTTAAATGATTATAAAGTTTAAAATGCAAGTTGGGAATTCACATGAATGCCTAGAACTATGAGTCACTTAAAAATCCTGGAAATGCTATTAAAACAGTTCCATACTCCACCTCCCAGCTAAGCCTTCCTCAAGGCGTTCTAACTCTTTGGAATATGAAGTGTAGATAGAGGGATAGAGGGTACTGTCAAGCTTTTGATATTTTTTTACAGGCTTATAGAGAGACAATTAACACATAAAAATTATATGTATTTATAATGTACAGCATGCTATTTTGATATAAGTATACATTATAAAAAGATTACCACAATAAAGCTAATTACAATTTCCATCACCTCACATAGTTATCATTTTTTGTATATAGTTAGAACACTGAAGATCTCTCCTAGCAATTTGCAAAGATCCATTATTACTTACTATAATAACTATGCTGTACAATAAATACCCAGACCTTATTCATCCTGTCTGACAGAATCTTCATACGCTTTGACCAACATCTCCCATTTGCCCCCTTTACCCTGCTGCCCCTACAGACCCCTGGCACCCATCATACTACTCTCTGCTTCTATGAGTTTGACTGTTTAGATTTTATATAAAGCGAGATCATGCAAGATTTGTCTTTCTGTGCTTGGCTTATTTTACTTATTTACCACTCCAGGTTCATATACATTATAGAAAATGATAGGATTGCCTCCTTTTTATTTTTAAGAATGAATAATGTTCTATTGTATATATGTTTTTGTATATATATATAATATATAGGAATAATATTTGTATGTATATCTTCATTTCTTTATCCATTTATCTGTCAATGAATGCACAGCTTCTTTTCTTGTCTACGTTACTGTGAATAATGCTGTAATGAACATAGAGTGTTGGTGTCTTTTGGACACATTGATATCAATTCCTTTGGATATATGGGAAGTATAGCCAGTCTCGGGTTATGAATGAGATAGGCTCTGTAGGTTTGTTCTTAAGCTGAATTTGTATATAAGTTGGAACAGATTCCTAATACCTGTAACAGCCTCTATTCGCAAGTGGAGTCATATGTCAGTCGGATATTTGTTAACCTGGGGACTACCTGTAGTGGGATTGCTGGATCATATGACAATTTTATTTTCAATGTTTTGAAGTTTCTCATGTTTTCCATAATAGTTGTACTAATTTACATTCCCACTAACAATGTGCAAATGTATCCTTTTCTCCACATTCTTACTAATACTATCTTTACTTTCTTTTTGCTAACGGCCATTCTACCAGGTGTGAGATGATATCTCATTGTGGTCTTAATTTTCATTTTCTAGATAATTAGTGATGTTGAGCATTTTTTGATGCACCTTTTGGCCAGATGTATCTCTTTAAAAAAAATCTATTCAGGTCCTTTTCCTGTTTTTAAGTCAGATTATTTGTTTTCTTGCTATTGAGTTGTTTGGCATTTTTAAATCACCAAAATCATCATGAACAATCTTTACTCTATATATTGAAGGCTATTTTAAGATGACTCCTTTCATGTTAACTTTAAAAGTTGTTAGATAATAAATTAAAGAAATAAATAGTTGAGTATGACAAGAGAAGTACATAGTTCTTTATTCATGAGGACATTATTTAGTGTTGGGTTTCAACAATCACTTGCTAAATGATACCAAAAAGGGCCTGAAAGAGAAATAATCATTTAAAAATTTCTTTATGTGGATTTTTTGTGCTGTGGTCAAGTGTGACAAATTTTGGTGTGGTTTACTAAGAGCTCTTGAAATATTTAGTTTCATGTATTTTGTGTATGTTCTTTGGACTTTCTGGTGCACACAATATTAAAACATAAAACCTTACCCAACCTCTTGGTCTTCATCCTGCTCCAGAAAAATTTGATAAGAAGCAGACATAGTTAATAACTTATTCAATAACCTTTTTAGGTAAAGAACTGACTTCTTATTAACTTTTCCACACTCTTACTCCAAATCTGCCAACCTTATGTTCTACAGGTTCTAGTGATATGAAGAATGAATTATCCATGCTCCTAGGAAGCATGGAATAATCAATCCCTCCACTCATCCCAGTCTGGGATGTCTCACATCCCAGGTTTTCTTGTTTTATCAAGGATTTTACTCTGGTGTCTGTTACTTTGAAGCCATTAATGTTTCCTTTCTAATAGATCTTTTCCTTTAGCAAACAACATAATTATAGATGGAATAGTAGGGCAAGTATCCATGATATGACACAGAGTATGAGCTGGTGACCAAACATGTTTTGTCTTCTTCCTGGACACACAATGAGTCTATGTGTCTCAGCCTCTCTTACGTTTGGGAGTGCTTGTGGTTCTCATTTGTAGTCAATATAATGTGAGTACAGTACAGACTGCTCTTTCGAGTCTGTCCCACAAAACCCTCCTTGGTCCCATGCTCCATATTTACCTTCCCAGGTGGACACATGATGTTGAAAGTTTCATTTTCAAGATAACAGTTCAGCAAGCGCACTTATGTCCTTCTAGTAGAAAAACTACTCATCAATTAGGAGTAACTAATTTAGATACTACATGATCAAGAAATAATATGGTGTTAAACCACTGAGACTTTGGATTGGTCTATTAGAAAAGCTAATATTACCTTAACTAATCACAGTGACAAGAGTGGAAGCAAGAAAACCACTTAAGAAGGTATCACATTACTCGATTTCTCTATTACTTTTTAGAATTAAACTCCCCAGATGAATTCACACTAATAACCAGTGACTCCACTTTCTTTTTCTCCAGTCAGTCTTCCATTTTCATGTCAATACCAAAACCTCTCTTGACCTTTACATTACCAAATTTAAGTATTGATTCCCAGTCTTTGTTGTACTTATCTATCAGCACTAATTTCAAAGTTCATTATGCTTTGTTGTCTAAATACATCTTTCACATTGTTCTGTGTCATTCTTGACTCTCATCCTACCTCACAGCTCAGTTCTCTTCACATATGTTGGCTGGATCTTACTTATCTTCCTAATCTGCATATGCTGATGACCCTGGGCTCTTAACTCTCTCTCAGGTGCTATGGATCTCATGACTATAAATACCATCTATGTGATGGCTGTTCCCCAACTTAAATCTCCCGTTTAAACTTTAACTTGGCATTCCAGATGTGAATGTTCAGTGACCCACTTATCAACTATACTGAATGCCCTATAGATATCTCAGACTTAACAAACCCCAAATAAGATTTGAGATTTTCCCTCTTCTTTCATCAGTTCCTCTCTTAATGATCTTCATCTCAGTACATGGCAACTCAATTTTTCAGTTATTTCAATAAAAAAACCTTTGGCCAGGTGGCACCTGTGGCTCAAAGGAGTAGGGCACTGGCCCCATATGTCGGAGGTAGTGGGTTCAAAACCAGTCCCAGCCAAAAACTGCAAAAAAAAAAAAAAAAAACCTTTGACTGCCCATTTTTTAAAAATGTCTCATGTGAAATGACCAGAAAATTCTGTCAGCTTCACTTTTCAAATATAACATCTTCTTCAAACCCTCACCATGATTCAATTAATCCAAGTCATCATGATTTTTTTCCTGGATTATTTATTACCTTCTAATTTGTATCCCTGCTTCTACTCTTATCCTCCTAGAATCTCTAGACATAGTGATGCTTTTAAAATGTAAGTTGAATTATGTCACTCCTTTGTCTAAATAATACCATTGCTTTCTATTCCACACACAATAAAATATTAAGTGCTTATCAGAGCCTACAAGTCCCTATGTGGGTCCACAAAATCTTCATGTATATCATGAAAAATATATACCTAGATTTCAATGTTTTTGCACCAAAATAAACTTACACTAACTTGTTTTAACATGTCTGAACAAAATCTAGTTTTAGGCATTAAGAAGAATGAAACATCAGTTTGAAAAAATTCTCTATTGGAACAACATGCTAAAATAAAAGCAAAAACAAATGTCAAATTTATGGTGAATCTTGAGTGGAAGAATGCTAAAATCATTGATGATTTTTGCAAAGTTTAGGATGACAATGCCCCTAATGTAATTGTCAGTAGACAAAGGGGGATAACTTGTTTTAAGAGGGAAGAAGATAATGTTGATGATGAAGCCAGCAAGAGGAGACTACCCACATCGGTTTTCAAGGAAAAAATTCATATTGTTCATACCCTAATTGAAGAAGGTCTTTCATTAACAGCAAAAATAATAGCCAGCACCATGAACATCTTATTTGGCTTAGCTGACACAATTCTGACTAAAAATTAAGGTTGAGCAAATTTTGAACTTGATGGGTGCTGAAAGCATTGTACACATCAGCTGCAGACAAAAGAAGAGCTTTCAATGCAAATTTTGAGCATGTGTGATCAAGATCCTGAAGCATTTTTTTTGAAGAATAATAATAGGAAAAAAATAATAATAGGAGATAGAACATGATTTTACTAGGATTATCCTGAAGACAAAGCACAAACATAGTAGTAGTTACCAAGAGATGGATGTGGTCCAATCAAAGTAAAAGCAGATTAGTCAAGAGCAAAAAAGGTAATAGCAACTTTGGGAGAATCAGATGTTTTGCTTGCTGACTTTCTGGAGGGTCAAACAACAATACCATCAGCTTATTATGAGTCTTTAGAGAACATTCACCAAAGCTTTAGCAGAAAACACCTAGGAAATATTCACCAGAGTCCCTCTCTATTAAGACCATGATCTTGTTCATTCCTTTTATCAAACAAGGGCAATTTTGCAAGTTTCAATGGAAAAATCATTAGTATCCACCTTATAGTCCTGATTTAGCTCCTTTGATTTATTTTTTGTTACCTAATCTTAACAAATTCTTTAGAGGACATCCATTTTTCTTCACTTCATGTTGTAAAAAAAAAAAAAATAGCCACATTAACATGATTGAATTCCCAGAAGGCTGGGTTCTTTAAGCATGAACTCATTGGCTGCTGTCAACAGATACAAAAGTGTCTTGACCTTGATTGGACTTCTGTTGAGGAAAAGAAGTGATTTTTTTTTTCATTTTTATCTTTTAATTTTATTTTTTCATGAACTTTTTATACTTCCCTCATATGTTCTGGCTTTTGACTATATTTGCAAATTCAACTCTTACTAACCAACTTCTAGACTCGAGGCCCATTGGTCACCTGCTACTGCTCACACTATGCATGTATCTCTTTTGCCTGAAATCTTCTTCTCCTTAGTATGTACATGGCTCATTTTTGTACTCTCTTTAGGCCACTGGTCAAAGGGCTCCTTTTTAGAGAGTCTTCCTCTTAGTCACTAATTTAAAAATAGTGTATTTCCCTCAACCATCATTTTCCATCCTTTTGTCCTATGCTACTTCACATAATAGCATTTATTACCACTGGATATGTATACATTTCTTTATTTATGGTCCATGTCACTCACCTCATAGTCTTCAGGCTTGATCTGTTGTTATTTTACTGCTGTATCCACAGTTTCTAGAATAGTAACTGACATTACACATTTGTTGAGTGAATGAAAAAAATGGAGAGAAATGGATGATAAAGAGAAAATGAAAACAAATTATGATAGGCGAGGTAGAAGACAATAAGTCTCTGACATTTCATAGAAAAAAAGCCATTAATATCTTATTTGTAATTAATCCTAATGACTGAAAAAATGCTGAGACTATACAGAGGTGATTCATAAATGTTTGTGGGCATGGAAAGCATTGCTAAGAAACTTCTATTTTGAAAATGTGATTTCTTAAATAAGTATCATAAAATCTTGAATGCTAATACCACTTAATCAATTATTAATAATGTTTATTAAATGTCTACTATGTGTCAGACACTGTTCTAGATCTTGAAGACTCAGCCATCAACTGAATTGTCAAAAAATCCTGACCGCATACAATTTATGCAACAGGATCACTTAATTATGAATGGATTTTATTTTCTTCTTTTAGTTTGTGTTCTATATTTTCCAAAATGTCTACATATTATTTTGTAAAATAGAAGAATCTATTGTTTTATTAAAATAAACAATAATGAAAGTATTTTTAACTCAAATAAGTAAATACTCAGATTTTCAGACACAGTCATAATCAAATTCAAATTAATTATATATGACTTCCATGTACTTGCTATTAGAAAATCTTCACTTCGGCTGCCCTTCTTAAATATGAATCTTGATTTATTATAAATGTTTTTTTCTCTAATTTTATTTCATATTCCTCTGTCTTATGTAGCTTTTCTTTTCTGGAGTTATTTAGGATATGAATAAAACATAAAATGAATTATACAAAACTGAACACATGCAACACTTTCACATGAGTACCAAGATTTAGTGTAACGCTCCCACTAAATGATCTGGGGAAAATTGTCACTCAGGCACAACTAGGCCAAATATATTCGAGTCCCAGAGCCTCTTTTGGCTTATAACTCTCATAACCAATTTTGACCCAGGTAGGCAATGTGTAGGATTACAAAACACTCTTCTCTCTGGTGTTTCTCTGCCATTCTGAAGAATATCAGAGCTCTATCCTTGTGTTCCTTCTCTGCAGTTTCCCCAGCCCACTGGTGCACATCCACCTCACTTATCTCCCTTATCCTGATGACCCCAAACCTGTGGCTCTGGCAGAGAGGCACCTGTGTACCCCTGTAACTCATCTTGAGCTCTAGACCCACAAACCTTCCAGTCTGACTTTGTATGCTCTAACCCTGCTCACCTCCTTTGCCTTCTGGTGACTTCTTTCAAAGAAGGTGTGCTTCTATCTACTCATTTGTCCAAGCCAGGCATGCACGTTTCCTAAGTATCTCTAATGTTTTCCAATTTCCTTTTTCCATCCTGTAGGTCAGCTTCCCTTCATCACCCATCTAGACTTCTGCAATCGACTTAGAATTGGTCTCCTTCTTCTATCTCTTCTCCCTTCTGGACTCCAAAATGGTTTCTTCAGCATACAAATCTTAGGGGCTTAAAGATTCATGCTGGCTAAATTCCTTAATACATTTTACAAAGCCCCCTGATTGTCTATCAGCATGATTTTTCACAATATATTCCTCTTATCTCTTCCCCCTCCAATACACATATTTTCTGTTACAACCGTATCACGAAACTGCAGTCATATAGTGATACACTACACTTGCCTTTTTCTCTCACCTTTGTCCTTTTATACATGGTGCTCCCTGCTCATGATCTGTGTTCCACACAAACATTTGTCTTTTTACTTTGCTCACTTTACCTAGCCCTAAGCTCAGAGGTCATCTATTCATGGGAGAATTCCCTTTGCTCTGAGACATAGTTAGATTTCCTTTGTACATAAGAAACATTCATACTCAACTCATCATTGCCTTTGCCATATTGTAACAGGATCCCCTTCCCTATGAGATAGTAAACTGCTTGCGGGTACAGTATTTGGAGCCACTTGAGAGATGTTCCTTAAAAAATATTTATTAAAATGAATACATAAATGAAGATACAGGAAATTGCAAAATGAAGCTGGACAGCTGTGAAAGACATAGAATCCTGTCTAGATGAGAGAAAAGGTATTATTTTGAGATGAGAGGGAAAGAGTACCTCTAGAGAAACTTACCTGAAATGATAATCACCTCTGGAGTAGTTTCCCAAGGACAATTCCTAGCATATGTGAAAGTTTTGAAGTGAAGAGACAGAGAACAAGTCGAAGCATTTTCTGGTGGGGTTATAAAAATATGAAAGTATCAAAGATGTCATGTTGGTAGGTTTAAAGAAGCAGGAACTTACTGGTTATTGGTGAAAAAAAAAGAAGGAAAAGTCAGAAATGGAGGGATCTAGACTTTCCAATCTTTACACCATTATACTCCAAATTTGGAAACTATGCAAATGTATAATACATCCAAAAATACATTTAATAAAAAAAAAATGAGCTGTTAAAAACGTTAAGTGAAATATTCATCCTTCTGACTTCAAAATGGCAGGAAAATAATAGGAAACCAAGTAGTCAGTAAAACAAGATAATGAATAAGTAAAATATATTTTTCTCTAATGAAAATGGCCAAAAGACGTTCAGAAAAGGAGTATAGAAAGTGGGGAAAGAACAGTTTATTAAAGATGCCAGTCTACTCTACAAATAAGGAATGATAAAGTTATCCCATGTAACATTTTGAAGATAATTTAAATAAATATTTATTTAAAGGTAGATATTAAAACTTGATAACTTTTTTTTTTTTTTTTGCAGTTTTTTGCCGGGGCCAGGTTTGAACCCACCACCTCTCGTATATGGGGCCGGCACCCTACTCCTTTGAGCCACACAGGCGCTGCCCAAAACTTTTTTTTTTTTTTGAGACAGAGCCTCAAGCTGTCCCCCTGGGTAGAGTGCTGTGGCATCACAGCTCACAGCAATCTCCAACTCCTGGGCTCAAGCAAGTCTTCTGCCTCTACTTCCCAAGTAGCTGGGACCACAGGTGCCTGCCGCAATGCCTGGCTATTTTTTTTTGGTTGCAGCCATCAGTGTTGTTTGGTGGGCCCGAGCTGGATTTGAACCTGCCACCTTAGGTGTATGTGGCTGGTGCCTTAGCCACATGAGCCACAGGTGCCGAGCCCACTGCCCAAAACTTAATAATATTTTTTAAAATCATTGTTTTCTAGTTGAGCCTATTTATTTTAGTTTTAAAATATTATTTTTCTTCTTTTTTTCTAATTGAAAAGTTGAATGCATTTACATTGCAGACTGTTTAGATGATAATGGAAACATAGCAAAGAAGAAACACTTAAACTATCAGTACCAGCACGATCCAAAGCTAACTGCTATTCTACCTTGGGACTTATACATAAGCCTGGCTTTTCATAAGATAATACTAGGAAGGCTACTATGGTTATTTTCAAAAGACGTTCATTCTAATGGATCTAATGTGTATTCTAAATTGTACCAGTTTTTATTATTACCTCTATTTATATTTTTTTCAATGTCAGATTAGTCTATATTTCCATTTCATGTAGATTATGTCTCATAAATAGAACAGATAAAATGTAGACTATGTTAATATTTAATGCTACTAATAATATAAATAGGGTTAGAGAACGTCAAAGGGCAATGGGCCATGGATGAGGGGGGGGTCTATGAACTTCCCAACCTTTCTTACTTTTTAAAATGAAAAAAGAAAGTAGTGAAAGAAAAGAAAATATTAAAACTTTTCAATCTATGCCTCAGAGGACATTAAAGTTGAATCTAAGTCTTCTGAGATTGAAGAAACCCTCTAAACTTCCATCCATTCATTCAGCAGATATTCAATTATTGACTATCCACTGTGTCTGAGTCACTATCCAAAGTAATGAGGACATGGTATCCTTACCTCAGAGTCAACCTAAAGGAATACCCTGTTGGTATCACTAGATAGTGAGCTCTTCATGGTGGATCTTAATCCCAACAGTAAGTTTAGGGTCAGTTAGTCAGAGCTTTCATTTGATGAATGTTGAACACATTTTTCACAGAGGTCAGATTTATGGTGGATATGATTTATTATAAATAAGTGAAGCCATTACAGAACTAAGGCTTAATGCTAAGTGTGTTTAAATATTATCTCATTTAATGTCCCTATAATTTTGTAATGCACATCTCTGAAATGATTAGCATTCATCCCATTTTAAAGATGAGAAAGTTTTAGTGACTGGTTCAGGGTCACCAGTGATAATGGCAGAAAGGCAAGCATAGAGGGCATATCTATCAGACTTGTAAACCTCTGTTTTTCCCATGATCTTGCATATCTCCAGCAGAGTTCATAGATTATCAGAGGGCTGTGAAATCATTCTTCTGGGGTTGAATTTCAACGCTAACACTTGCTGTGTAACCTTCAATTGCCAGTTATTTCAAGCCTCAGTTTCATCATAGGTAAAAGGAAGATGATGTAGACGATCTCAGACGGCTGCTCTGAGAATT
>CAUYQV010067619.1:32500-42103 GCA_963574575.1 Galagoides demidoff
TCCAGCTAATAGTGTGTGCTATTCTGACTGTCATGCTCCATCATTGTAACTTACTGCATGAGGTCCCAAAGTAGTCTCATGTGCACATATACACACGCATGCGTGTGCACACCACACATGCAAAATTCCAATGACAGAATAAAACATATTCAGAGAATGCTTTTAAATTCAACTGTGAAAAAAAAAAGAAATCAACTGATTCAAGGGTTGAGTTCTAAATGTTGTGATTCAAAGTTTATTTAAATCCACTTCCTTTATGAAGTTTATTAGAGAGAGAGAGTCACTAAGCATCCAAGCTCTTATGGTTTGCATGAAGCCATTCTGGCAAAGTGTTATCAATTTACACTTCAATTTCTTTTCAACCCATAAATATTAAGATTCATAAAGTGAGAAAGTACTCTATGATATAGTTGTTGCCTGACATCATTTTCTCTTCGATACTTTGTTTAAAAACAAAATTTTGGAAAATCTATTCAGTTATTTATAAGCCAAATATATGAAAGAAATTATCTCTTGCTATCTATTTCCCCATTTTTTTATACAGAGAGGGAAGAAAAAGAGAGATTTTCCTTTCAACTAATAGGAAAACTATATGAATATCAAGCAGTTGAGCATTGCCCCAAAGCTATTCCCCAACTCTTGAAGCTTTAAGAAGGGATTAAGATTCCTTAGAAATGCTGCTGTTTTCTAGTGAGTCTTCAGAAAACATAAATGAAGAAGCAACTATAACTATTTCTAAGTGAAAGGAATACTGAAGAAGTATGTTTGCTTTTAAGCAGCCTATTCCAAACCCCTTAGAGGATTTCAAACTCCCATCCTCAGCTCCTTCTCCCATTCTCTAATTTTTTCCTCCTCCTTTTCATTTCTTTTCCTTCTTCTAGTTATTCATTCTGTAGCTTCATTTTAAAAAGCACTATCCACTGTCTGGTCATATCATCATTTTTATAAATTCACTTTAATATAACTCTTGAACCAGAGCATGCCAATTCCAATTATGACCGTAGATGACTAAGTCTGATAGGCCCAAAATTATTTTTAAATAAGGAATAACAAACTCATAACCAGATAAACATTAGTTATAGATGAATCTACTTTAAAAGCATCACAAATATTTCATTATTTTTGAAGAAAAATAAGAACAGTTGCAATCATTGTTATTCTATGTTTATAATGAGATGCACCCACAAATCTGAAAAGAAGTTGTCTTATCTCATTCATGGTACCAACCAATTAAACCAAACATTAGCTAGAAATAAAAATAACCCTTGGTGAAATGCTTCACTGTATACATTATATAGAGATCAAAGTAATTTTTACCCAATAAAATTTTTATCTATATGTCAGCATTAAATTACATTTTATACAATAAAAAAACATATTTTTGCACCTCAGATTTTACTGATAAAAACTTTAAGTCTGACGTATGATGCTTATCTGCATAAATTGAATGTTGGGTATAAAAATTACTTTTAGAAATCTAGAAACAAGAATTTCCTATTGGAAAATATCAAAGTAACAATGAGCTAAATGTTCTTCCTGATATGGCCCAGCTGATACATAAGAAGCCATCTTAGAGATCAATATATATGTACATAGGATACCAGATCCCAAGTGCAATTAGAACACCAGATTGAAAATTCTTTATTCTACAATTAAATAAAGGCTTAAAAGGAAAAACAGCACATTTCCAATTAAATCAACTAAGTACAAGTTAGTTAGTTACTACCATGTCCCATTTCTAAAATAGTAGCTTTTATTGGCACGCTTTAGGAAGTAAATATTTACCCAGAGAAATGTAATTTCCTTTTCATTTATTTAGAAACTGCATGAGATGGTCTCTGCTTTCTAATTTTCTTTTTACTAGTTAAGGTAGGAGAGAGATTTCTCATTTTCTTCATTTTGATATTAGAATTGCATAGTTGAACTTGTGTACATTTGAAAGGGAAAGACAACATTTTTCTTCTCTTGTTAATTAGCAACTTTCTTACTTCCATTATGCTCTTTTTAATTAAAAAATAAACCTTCATATAACATTGATGCTTATTTCCAAAGTTAGTTTGAATAACGTCTGCTGATGAGAAGCACGCAAAAAACTTTCATGCCAGTAAATGCGATTGCTAATAATTTCATTATGATTGCTATAACTACAATTTACTTATTCTTAATTTATTTTTATAATGAACTGCTTCAGTAAAATGACAAATGATTCCATTAGTTAAAAAACTAAAATGTCAATTTACATGTGGTCTTTGGTGACTAATTTGCTGAGTTAAGGTTTTGGTTTTCATGGTGAACATAATAGTTGGCTATGCTTTGTGAGCAAAATTTATGAGGTCTTAAATATTAATCTTTTGATTTACTGAAACAAGGTAATTTTCAGCTTTAAAAATGTTAGTAGTTTCCCCTTCGAGGTCTTGAATGCACAAGTTTTAAGCATAAACTTCTGCAACATTGTCATCCAAAAAATAATGCTCACTTTGTTCCCTGGGATCAAAACAATTCTTTTCTACTAATGACTGCAAATATCAGCTCATTTCGAACACAGTTTCGAATGGCAAACATTACTCAGTTGTCAGTGAAAGAAAAGGGATTACATCAGCATTCAGGGGGAAAAAATGTTCTGTTCCTTCTTACTCTATAGTCTATGTTCAATCAGCCTAGAGCTAATGGAAGCCCTCCAGTGCTGAGAAATAAACAAACACAGTTGGGCAAATAGTCCAAAATCAAATCTAGTATATAAGGTGGACAATACATAGTTAGTTCCATTACCGAATCCTCCCTTGGGAGCTGGAGCAGCTTCAGAGCCCTTCTCATTACACACCAGCACCATCTGTAGCCAGCCTGAACCTGATTTGGGAATGTATAAAGTACACGGAAAAAAATAGACTCAGAATGGGGAGCCAGAGAATCCTATTTCAAGTTTAAATTTTGCTTGTGAAAGATCATTTGGTTTTAGACTCAGCAAACAGTGGGCCTCATCACTCACAATGAGGGACGCATGTAGCAGGGATTACCTCAGCTCAGGGAGATTGAAGGTAATTGCTGCTTTCCACAGGGATATATCTAGCTCAAGTGCAGCTCAAGAGAGTTACAGTTTGGTCCCATTAGCTACAGAGCTATTGTGCTTCAAATGGCAAGTGCCCCTTCTTGGTGGCATTTGTTTCGGTGCTGTTGTCACTATTGTTGTTACGCATTATTTAATTCCAAATTGCAGATGGAAAAGTAGCCAATTGCATTGAGATTCTTAAAATCCATAAACAACTTTATGCGTCTATGTGTGTGAATTTCAAGAAAAGGTCTGACTCAAAAATAGAGCAACAGATAGCTTTAATTTATTAAAAATCAACCACCACAGATTGTTATTAACATGAGGTGAAGATGTTTGTTGCATCTGTTTGGGAACTAAAAAATGGGAACATTATTACTAGTCTTGAAATATGTTTCGAGAGTGTTCGCAGTACTTGAATATTTTCATCTAAATATGCCACCTTTCCACAGGCGAATTTGGATCTGTGTTGCTTGTTGTCCTTTGGTTTTTGTCCTCCTTCTACCTGTATTTCTAAACCACACCCCACCTTTATCCAGCATCAGATGTCTCTAGAAATCTGATTTTCTTCCGCTATTTGGATCATTCATATAGAACTGTAAATGGTTGTGTGTGTGTATTTGAATGTCATGACAATCCTAATGTGCATGTGTGTGTGTGTGTGATTAAGGGAGAAAGCACTACATACCAAGTATCTAGAGATCCGTGGGCAGGGGAGATCCCACTCATTAGAGAGAATCAAGAAAAGCACCCTGGATAGTGTCTGCTTCCTACTCAAGTAAAGGCTGCCCTCTGTGTAATTTAAGCTCCAATCAAAGTAACTAGCTCCTGACCCAGAAACACCTGTAATCTAAAAACTGCATCTTCCTGCTCCCTCCCTAAACCACAAGAGGGAACAATTCATTGTCAGGAAGCCCCTACTCTGGCAATCAGCTGCCACTGAGGTGTTTCCAGTCTAGCCAAACATCAGATCTTTTCAGTTGGGCCACATGGCTGCAGGGACTGATTTTTGTACTCTTCAGATTTAGTAGGGGTGGCAAGGACCTCAGCCATAACCTGGCAATATCTCTAGGTGGCATTCTAACACCCTGGAGTAATTAACTAAATCTCAGACACTACTATACAAATATGGAGGTGCCAAAAAGTGTATATACATTATAGGAGATGTTATCTCTGTATTATATATTATATCATGCATATACCTTGAGCCCCTCTTGTAATTACAGAAGTCAAATGTGACTTGTATTCAGCTTTTGTTACCAGTATATACAGACCACTACAATTTAATACAGTTTTTTTCCCCTTTTTAAAAATGTGTATACATTTTTTGGGCACCCTCTATTTGCATATTTTTTTCAGACTTGTCTTTCATACCTGGAGATGTTCTGTTTTATTCTGCAGAAACATTATAATGGGGCAAAATTATTTTTACTAATGCTGGTCTCCCTCCTACATCTTGTGAGCCAGACATCTAGGACAAATCCTACTGTTTTAGAACTTGACTTCTCAATATTCTTGACCTTGTCTGGAGAAATTTGACAACCCTTCAAAACACTCTTGATGAATTCTTTTCACTTCCATTTTCATCCTGAAGTCTTGTTTGATAAATCTCCTTCACCCTAGATTCTGATGCTGACTTTTTTTGTTGTTGTTTAGAACTGTGCAGTCAGATGGATCTGGAATCTAATCTTCCACAATTCTGTCATTGTGGAGGTATATAAATTACTTATCTCTCTAAATCTGTTTCCCTTACTGAAAAATGAGGATAACAATAGCATTTGTGTTATAAGATTATTGTGAGCAATGAATTATTTAAGTTACATAAAGATCTTTGTGAAGTTGGTACACAATGAATGCTGTTATCATTATTATTGTTTGATAATAATCATCTAATTCTATCCTGCAATTTGTACCTTGTTTAAGGTTTTGCTCAGTAGATTCTGTTCCTGGATTGTATCTGGATCAGAATCTACAAGTTTTGACAAATCCCACCATAATACCCCAAACAATATACTTCTTCCTAAAAAATGAAAATTGTTACCATTTACTGAATAGTTCCTATTGCCAAATACTGAGCTAAGTACACTATAGATAAAACACACTTAATCCTTATAAATATAAAAGTATCAATTAGTACATATATTATTTTATAAAAGAGGAACCTGATGCTCAGAATGGTGACATGCCCAAGTTCACAGGAAGTCACAATGTTAGAGCATAAATCAATATTAGTTTGTGGCAGAGATCACCATAACACCACCGCCCATTTTATCTTCTTCTGAACATACCCACTATCCAACCTCCCTTGCAGTAAGACATCTCCAGATAACCGGGTTCTAGCCAATGGAATGTGAGTAAAAGTGATGTGCAATCTTAAATGACTGACCTCTTAAAATCTCCCATTCAAAATCCTGTAGGCTTTTCTTCCCCTTCTACCAGCTGGATGCCAATGCAACATGGTGAAAATGGCAGTGTTCACCAGCCTGGATCCCTGAATAACTACGTGGAGTTAAGCCCATTTCTTAACTCAGTCACTTTGCCAACTGACCTGGAATTAACTCTGTATTTGAGATTTATATGTCATAGTCTTTTTTCTTTTACCTTTTTTCTTTCCTTTCTTTCTTTTTTTGGGGGGAGGGGGACAGAGTTTCACTTTGTTGCCCTGGTTAAAGTGGTTAGAGTGCCCTGGCATCATAGCTCACAGCAACCTCAAACTCTTGGGCTTAAGCAATTCTCTTACCTTTTTTTAACTATAGTTTCATCATACTATAACTAATGTAGTATCCAGCTGCAAAGTATTCTGCCTCTGTTTTTGTATTACACTGGCATAAGAACTGGCCAGAAAAAGATCACAATTTGCTGAGTCATGGAAAAACTTTTGAAATATTTCTCAGGTAACACATACCTGGAATAAAGGTATCCAATCTTTTAATTAATTATTTAAAAGTATCATAAAATGAAGCCAAGTAACTAGAAAATTATATATTTCAAGAGCTTAATATGTTTAATATTTTCCAGTTATCCATGGAACTAAGATTAAGTGCCATGTAGAAAAGGTAGCATAATATATTGTCAAGATAAAAGAGTTTTAATATCTACTAACAGTTCTATCTTTAGGTTTTATCTTCCACATTTAAAGCTACATGACTTTGAGAGATTTACCTAAAATTTCTTGGCTGCATTTTACAAATAGTAAAAAACAAAACTAGCTTTAATCATGAGACATAGCTCCTTATCATTTGCTTTTAAAGGTTCTTAAAAACTCTCCCCCATATCCACAATTTTGTGTTTCTCCATGTAATTGATACATTTTTGAGCTGAACTAAATTTTGTTACCTCACATTAACTGTCAATTACATTTTTTTTTATAAAGTTGTGTTCTACTAAAACCCTCTGCATGTTGGGGACCATTAAGCACAAACATTTTACAAAATATCATCTTCTTTAACACATTGATTAGCAACAATCATGACAAACAACTAATGTTTTTATTTCATAATTTATTCTGCACTTTTTGAAATGTACTTTTTAAGCTACAAATTTTGAAATTCAAGATTAAGTGCCATGTAGAAAAGGTAGCATAAGATATAATCAAGATAAAAACCTTTAAAATTAAACAGTTCTATCTTTAAGTTCTACCTTCCACATTTACAAGCTGCATGACTTCAAGAGATTTGCCTAAAATCTCTTGGCTGCATTTTTCTCCTCTGTCAAGTCAGGGCAATAATGACACCTCCACCAAAGATTGTCCCTGAGAAATAACAGATCATGCAGGAAAAGCAGATCAACTAACACAGCATTGCTCAATTAACACGAGCTTTTTAAATACCATGATTATTATTGGCCCTAAAATTTTCTGCAAATATTTTTCTGAGTATTTTATATCATATTTATATAATGTGTTTATGTGTCAAATATCGTGTAATATTAGATATCACAGATTGAAAAAGGGTGAATAATCATATCAGTATCTGTTATGTCTTAGTAAGAAGACATGTTGTGAATGAAAATTATGTTTCCAAAAGATTTGGAATTTTTATTTCAGATTCCAGGAAGCAGAGATTTAATGGCTAATATTTAAATGACAGTAAAAAGATTTTTCATTTGGGGTCAAAAGCTTTCTCTTTTTGTTAATGTAATGATGTCAAAGGATTGCAGAACCCCATTCCTCTAGCTTAATCTGATCCCAAATGATGATGAAATAGAATATTCATCAGTTCTCTCTTCTTCTGAGAGAAGAAGATGAGTTAGGAAATGAGTCTTTCATTTACTGGGTTTTTTTCTTGGTCTTTTTTCTTATAAGAGCTAAAAAAAAAAAAAAAGTTTTAGTTCTCACTCTCTTGCTTAACCCGATACCTACTTGTCTTGCTTTCAGATGTAATATTTGCTTTAATGTTCTCAACACCAGCTAGTGACACTTCTTGAAAATTTCCCATATCCAATTATGGCTATAAAAAGAATAGAATCAGTAGATTGTCAACTGATTTCACGTAGCATATGTGGGGGCTTTCTGGTCACCAAGACCCTTACCACGCATATCACCCTATGAGTACACAAAGAGTGTCCTTGAAAGAAAGCACATCTGTGTGAATCAACAGCACGTCTCAGTGGGCAATTCTGAATCTCCACTTGAGCCTCTCCCCATCCAGTTGTTTCCCTGGAGCCAACTATAATTCTGCTTTTTTTCCCCGCTAAACTCATTCTCTTCTCCTCAAAACAACCCTATTTTCTGTGCTTCCATTTCTATTAATGGTACATGGACCATCATCATTCCATTAGATCCAAATAGAATCTTTAGTCATCTTTGACTCCCCCCCCCCTTCAAGTTCTAAAATGAGGCACATCTAACTCTGAATTATCACTCCTATTGAGCCTCCTACTCTATCTCCATAGCTGCTTCTATAGTCCAGGCTTCCCTCAGCTGACACCTAGGTTAATGCCTCAGCTTCACATCTGACCTCTTTGTCTCCACCGGCCCTCAACCAACCCAATCCCTAATCCACTCTCTACTTTCTTCCCACACTGCTATTTCTAAAGCATGGATATTCCCTTGCTTAAAACACTGGGATAATTTATTAAGATATTACTACTTTGTTCTCACTATATTTTCCTTTCTTACAAACTAAATCTTTCCAAGTTTTTGCATAGATCTTGGCTTTTTCTTCTTAAACAGGGGGAGTTGCAAGCTAGGTAGAAGGCAGAAATTGCTTGCAGAAAACTGATTTTGCTGGCTTTTGTTTTTCCACAGCCTGACTATATAGAAAAGATTATACTCTAGGGCATGTGGGAAGAGAGTTTCTGTGAGGAATTAAGGTGTCAAGCATAGTGCTGAACACCAGGGGATTCGTCTCTTGTAAAATCCTTACTTCTTGGGCGAATAGAAAGAGATTCACCCCTAGATGGTGCTGGCAATAAAACCAGTGATGGGGTTGGCAATAGAAAGAGAACCCAGCAACTACCTTACGACGGAATCTCTATCATAGGGGTGGAAGTGGTCGGGGGAGTTCTTTGACAATAGCATTTTGTGTGTAAAATGTTTATTGTGGATTGACACCCACTAAAGAAAGGAAGAATGAGGAAGCAGGATTGGATAATGAGAACAAGTTAAATATAGTGCAGACTTGACAAAGCCTTCACCAACCCAGCAGGGAGCTCTGGGGAAGAAACTGCCCATGAGAGCTGTCTTACCCCACAGGCTTCCCTAGGAAGGGTACCATCTTGGATACAGAGCTTTCTAGTAGCTGAAGCAAACTCTGAAATAGCTGAGAACTAGAGGGTGTCTGCTGAGCACACCCCCTACAAATAAGCCCCAAGTCCTTCTGTAGGCCAGCATCTCAGTGTCCCCTCAATGTGAGATCTTCAGCGAGCATCTCAGTGTCTGCAGGAGCATTGATGTCTGGTTTGCAGGACAGCACTATCACTGTTACCTTTTGAGATGAGAGCAACCTTGCTCAGAGACTCTTACCCTTTGTCAATTAAGCTTAAAGCATGATGAAGTTAAAGGTCTATTGCTGTTAGAACAACATCTATTTCAACTCCACAGATGATGGCAATTCAAGACAAGAAAAAAAAAAAAAAGAGGAGCTATCACCCAGCTTCAGTGTACCTGGCAGCTAGAAAAACTTACAAACTGATCAAGAGCTGACAACATTCATTCATGGACATAATCCCTTGAAATTTTCAAAATTATTTAGGAAAGATAAATCTTTAAAAAATTAATCACCTGAAACCAAACTTCCACAAACAGTTGGAAGTTAACTCACAAATATTTCAACATTTTGTATAGGCACATCTAAAATTTAGGCTATAGTATTTATACACTTGCAAGTTAAGTGTATATCAAGTTAAGTTATTTATCTCTCTAGATAAATTTTGCAAGATTAAAAGAATCTCTTCTTCAGGCATAGACATTAAATACAACTTAATAGTATGAAAGGATTTATTTTGTACATTTATATTTGGGGTCTCAAATTCAAATAATTTATTAATATAGTTTTACTTTCCATAGCAACTAAGATACTCTCACTGGATTAAAGATTTAAACTTAAGACATGAAA
>CAUYQV010067620.1:0-15386 GCA_963574575.1 Galagoides demidoff
GGATATCGTCATGTTATTATTCCTCAACTGAAACTGTCTCTGTTAAACACTAACTTTCCAGTGGCGCCCAAGGCTCGGTGGGTAGGGTGCCGGCCACATAACACCAGGGCTGGTGGGTTTGAACCCAGCCAGACCAACTAAAATATCAACAATGACAACTACAACAACAACAGCAGCAAAAATAGCTGGGTGTTGTGGTGGGCACCTGTAGTCCCAGCTACTTGGGAGGCTGAGGCAAGAGAATCACTAAAGCCCAGGAGTTTGAGGTTGCTGTGAATTCAGATGCCGTGGCACTCTACCCAGGGCGACACAGTGAGACTCTGTCTCAAAAAAACAAAAAAACCCACTAACTTCCCTCCCTCCAGCCCCTGTAGAGCCACCATTCTACTTTGTCTCCATGAATTTGACTGTTCTGAGTGTCTCATGTATGTGGCAGCATCTCTCCTTTAGTGTCTGGCTTATTATACTTCATTTAATATCCTCAGGTCCACCCATGTTGTAGCATGTGCAAGAATTTCCTACACCACATTTTCTTTATCCATTCACCAGTCAGTGGGCGTTCCTGTTGTTTCCACCTTTTGATTTTTGTGAATAACACTACGCTATGAACATGGGTGTACGAATAATACCTGTTTTAATCCCTATTTTCAATTCTTTAAATTTTTCTTTTTTTTTTTTTTTGAGACAGAGTCTCATTGTTTTGCCCTCGGTAGAGTGCCATGGCATCACTGTTCACAGCAACCTCAAACTCTTGGGTTTAAGCAATTCTCTTGCCTCAGCCTCCCAAGTAGCTGGGACTACAGACATCCACCACAGTGCCCAGCTATTTTTTGTCATTGTTGTTTACTTGGCCCGAGCCGAGTTCAAACCCACAACCTTCCGTATATGTGGCTGGTGCCGTAGCCACTGTGCTAAAGGCACCAAGCCATCTTTTAAATTTTTTTTTTTTTGAGACAGAGCCTCAAGCTATTTCCCTGGGTAGAGTGCTGTAGCATCACAGCTCACAGCAACCTCCAACTCCTGGGCTTAAGTGAGTCTCCTGCCTCTGCCTCCCAAGTAGCTGGGACCACAAGTGCCCGCCACAATGCCCAGCTATTTTTTGGTTGCAGCTGTCATTGTTGTTTGGCGGGCCCGGGCTGGATTTGAACCCACCACCTTAGGTGTATGTGGCTGGTGCCTTAGCCACTTGAGCCACAGGCACCGAGCCTTTTAATTTTTTAAATCCATAAATATGCACAAAAATTGACTAGAAGAGTATCTATCAAAATGTAGTAATACCTCTGAGTGAGATCATAGATTTGTGTGTCTGCTATTTGGTGTTTTATAATTAGCCTTCCAAACTTAAATTACTTTTATAATTAAAAAGGAAAAAAGATATGTTTTATTGGCGACTGTCAGGTAGGTAACTAAGTGAAGCCTCAGGGCTGTCTGTCCCTCAGCAGCTGAGGAGCTCCCTGTGTCATTAGCCGGACTGCCCCTCCCTCAGCCCAGCCCTCCCTGTGTGTCCACAGCCGCCATGCAGCAGATGCTGACCGAGAGCTGTAAGAACCGGCTCATCCAGATGGCTTACGAGTCTCAACGGCAAAACTTGGTCCAGCAAGCCTGTTCCAGGTAAGGTAAGGAAGAGGAGGCCAAGTGAGGGGATCAGGGGAGCTGGCTCTGGGGCCAAGACCATAGAGGGAGCCCTGGAACGCCCTGCCCTAAGTGGTGCCTGGTCTTCCAGGGTTTTCTAGCTGGGCCCTATGAGTCAGTGTTGGGTTGTGATAAAGGATTATAGTCACTCCCGTGCATTTCCTGTGTGCCAGGCACTAAGAGATGCGTTGCATTAGCTGATTGACTCTATGAGGGATTATACTGTTATTAGCCCCATTTTACAACGCAGCTCGGCTTCTAAGAGCCTGCATGACACTCCCCGGGAAGCACAGCTAGCGGTGGTAGAACCAGGACTTGAGCTGTGGCAGAGCCGAGGGGTATGCTCCCAGCTGTGATGCACTGCAGGGTTGGGAGTCGGGTGCGCTGGAGGGGATGGGTGAGAAGTTGCTGTCACGCCGATAGCCATTCTGGGGTCAGGCTCACAGGCCCACCGTGGTGGTGTAGGTTTATTAAGGGTTTCACAGGTGCCCAGCAGACTGGAAGAAAAAAGTTCAGTCAATGCTTGGGAGCTCCAGACAGGGACACACTGGCAGCCCTGGGTGCCCTCTGTTTCTCCTCCCATGCAGGTGACTGGGGTACAGTTGCCAACGTCCAGGTACCAGCACCATGCCAACCTCCCCTGTCCCTCCCTCCTTTCCTGATGTGTGACATTATGCTTAGGAGCATGGGTATGCAGGCCAGACAGTCCTGATTCAGGTCCCACTTCGCTTCATAGCTGAGAAGTCCTGGATGAGTGCTTGCTTCTCTAAGCCTCAGCTCCAGTACCCACCCCTGGAGCTGTTGGAGGATTTGATGAGCTTGATGTCTGGCTCCATGGTCCAATAAATAACTGCTACTGTTGGACGGTGCCTGTGGCTCAGTGAGTAGGGTGCCGGCCCCATATACCGCGGGTGGTGGGTTCGAACCCAGCCCCAGCCAAACTGCAACAAAAAATAGCCGGGCATTGTGGCAGGTGCCTATAGTCCCAGCTACCAGGAGGCTGAAGCAAGAGAATCGCCTAAGCCCAAGAGCTGAAGGTTGCTGTGAGGTGTGACGCCACGGCACTCTACTGAGGGTAACAAACTGAGACTCTGTCTCTAAAAAAAAAAAAAGAAAGAAAATAACTGCTACTTTACAAAACCAAGATTATACCAAAACACAGACATACATACGTGAAGGTGTATGTCCTTATGCCAAAGTCACCAGCCTGTGTGGAGGGCTGAGAGCTGTTCCAGGCCAGGGCAGGAATGCTGGGAAGGACAGCTGTGCCACTTTGACCCTCTTGGTCAGTGTCTTTCAACATTTTTTATCTCATAGCACACTTGAACCTATAGTTAAACCTTCACAGCACACTTAAATTATGTTTATCCAAAAGAAGAGTAAAAAAGAAAAAGAATATACTTACTGTGCTTTGAACTTGCTTTGAAAATAACTAATGATCTTTAAAATTTTTGGAGGCACACCTAAGATCCACTCATAGCACTCTGAGTGAAAATCACTGCTCTAGTGGCTCACCTGGGGGTCATGAGTTCTCCATTCATGGAGGTGGCTGGGCAGAAGCCAGGAGTCCCCCTCAGGGGGCGACAGTGCAGGGGATTCCAATGAGGGTCCAATAAGAGGACCTGGGAGATTTTCTCTCCCATCTCCTAACCTGCTCACCTGCCTTCTGAGGCCATGCCCAGGGCTTGGCTCCCAGCAGGCATCCCACTAGTATTGTTCCATAAATAAATAGTTATCTTAGTCCCCTCCAAGGTGACATAATAGGTGCTCAGGAAATGTTCTGAGAGTGAATGAATTGCTGTCTTTTTGGTAGCATGGCTGAAATGGACGAGCGGTTCCAGCAGATTCTGTCATGGCAGCAGATGGATCAGAGCCGAGCCATCAGCCAGATCCTGCAGGAGGTGAGGCCTCGCTAAGCACATGGGAGGGCCTGGATGGGGTGCATGGGAGGCAGGGCCAAGCATTAGAGCTTCACATGGGGTCCCGTACCAGGCAGCATGAAAGACCCAAGTGGATTAGCACCCCCTAGAAATATACAATTCTGGCTCAGCTCCTGTAGCTCAGCGGCTAGGGTACCAGTCACATGCACTGTGGCTGGTGGGTTCAAACCTGGCCTGGGCCTGCCAAACAACCATGATAACTGCAGCAACAGTAACAAAAATAGTCAGGCGTTGTGGCAGGCGCCTATAGTCCCAGCTACTTGACAGGCTGAGGCAAGAGAATCACTTAAGCCCAAGAGTTTGAGGTTGCTGTGAGCTGTGATGCCACTGTACTCTACCAAGGGCAACATAGTGAGATTCTGTCTCAAAAAAGAAATATATAATTCTCCAGGCTGGGCTCAGCGCTTGTGGCTCAAGTGGCTAAGGCGCCAGCCACATACACCAAAGGTGGCAGGTTCGAATCCAGCCCGGGCCCGCCAAACAACAATGATGGCTGCAACCAAAAAATAGCCGGACGTTATGGCAGGTGCCTTTGGTCCCAGCTACTTGGGAGGCTGAGGCAGGAGACTCGCTTGAGCCCAGGAGTTGGAGGTTACTGTGAGCTGTGATGCCACGGCACTCTACCCAGGGGGACAGCTTGAGGCTCTGTCTCAAAAAAAAATAATAATAATAATAATTCTTTAGGCTAGGGTGGAGGGGGCCAAGGGTAGGCAGTGGCCACTGAAATCTAAAGATGCACCTCTCCTGTTCCCTGAGGGGCCTTAGGGGACCATGGTGATGGTGTCACAACACATAAGCCAAGCCACGGAGAACACTGTGGGACTTCTGAACTCTTTTCATGTCCCATCCTTTGCTCTTCCGCCTATGTTGGTGCTTAGCAGGTGCAGGGTAGAGCCCTCAAGTGGAGGAAACCAAGGACCCCTTGATCTCTTCCCCTTCTGGCTCCATATTATTCCATTCAGCCTTGTCCCTGCAGCCCACGGACATCTCCCTCACCCCTCCCCCTTACCCCTCCATGTGTGTGTTGTCCTGCCTTGCCCAGCCCATCTCCCTTCCCTTTCTGCCAGATTCCAATCTCTGTTTTAGAATGGTTTGACACTTGACTGAGGAAGATTCTTTGCCTCTCAGAGAAGGTGAGGCTCAACGTCTAGGTAGACTTGGTGCATGTCCCAGCACCAGCCATTCACATTTCCAAGACTAACTTCCCTCCTTTGTGAAATGGTACTGAAAGTGCCAGGCTGTTCCTGTGGTGGAAATTCAGGCCACAATTCAGGTAGAGGGCTGTGCAATGTCCAGCCCACAGTGAACTCATGTCCTTTTAAGATTTAAATAAGTGAAGTGAAGTTAGGCTGGGCACAGTGGCTCACCCCTGTAATCCTAGCACTCTGGGAGGCTGAGGCAGGTAGATTGCTTGAGCTCAGGAGTTTGAGACCAGCTTGAGCAAGAGCGAGTCTCTACTAAAAATAGAAAAAATTAGCTGGGTGTTGTGTTGGGCACCTGTAGTCCCAATTGCTGGGTAGGCTGAGGCAAGAGAATCATTTGAACCCAAGAGTCTGAGGTTGCTGTGAGCTAGGCTGATGCCACAGCACTCTAGCCTGTGCAACAGAGTGAGATTCTGTTTCAAAAAAAAAAAAAGGAAAAGTTATTTCTGTCCATCTCTCAGACACAGAGAAACCATGCATTAAGGTATTCCATATTCTGCTTTTGCTTCTTCCCTGACGGGGCTGCAGGGAGAGGGGTGCGGGCTTTCTTAGCATCCTGTGTTCTGTTTGCAGAGTGCCATGCAGAAGGCTGCATTTGAGGCCCTCCAGGTGAAGAGAGACCTGATGCATCGGCAGATCAGGAGTCAGGTGAGTGCTGGGATAGTGGTCCCAGACCTGCCCTTCCATTGCTCGGAGACTTGCAGAGTGGCTCAGCAGGACCACAGGGGCAGCAATTGCAGTGTGAATCCCAGCCCCTCAGCTGTCAGCTTGGCAAGCAGATTCACAGACCTCCGCCAGGGGTTCACCGGGGGCATTTGTCCAGAGCGTTGCCAACAAATGCAGCCAAGTCTCCACAAGGCCTGGGCCAGGGAGGGCAGCACTAATGTGCAGCCTTGACTGCTGGGGCAGCTGTATGCTGCCTGTGCTTCAGGCAGGACCCCCTCATGGGGCAGAGCAGCCTGCACAGATCCTAGAGCCTCATCAGCAAAGACTGACTGAGACATCTCTGGGCAACTGGATTTCCCAACCAGGGGCAGGTGGGCCATGGGCCTCTGTGGGCTCCAAGGCTGGCTAAGGAAGCACTTCGACCCAGGGGAAGGGCTCAAGCTCCTGTCCAGGCTCCTCCGCTGATCTGCAGGGTGGCTGTGCCTGTCAGCAGGACCAGGGGATGAAGGAGCTTCAGGTCATGGGAACATGCCTCTCGTCATATTCAGCACACTTTGAATTTCACATTTCACGTGGTTTTTTTCTTTCTCCTCTTTTCTTTTTCTTTCTTTCCTTTTTTTTTTTTTTTTTAACCAAAACCAACTTACCTTTTTTATTTACCTCTTTGATTTGAATCTCCCATTGCCAGACATGAAGCTCATTCCTCTGACCAGGGGTTAGTGGGGTCATAGGGATTAGGGACGAAGGTCATAGGGTCATGAGCAAAGGGTAGAAGTCACTGACTTCCCGGACTAAAAGCCCCCAGAGGCAGCCCGGAGAGTGTGTGGTGATCCCCAGACAGTTCTCACTGTGAGTGGTTTTGACCCACCAGGCCAGCTGTTCCCCTTCAGACCCTGAGCAAGGACATCTCAGAGGAAGGGCTCTCTCACTCATCTGCTCTGTGTCCTCCGGCAAGTTACTTAACCTCTCTGAGCCTCAGTTTTCATGTCTATAAAGTGGAGGCAATAATACCTCCTAACAGCCAGAAGAGTACTAAAGAAATGGTGCATGGAAGATGCACAGCACGGGCCTAACACACGCAGGTGCTCCATACTCAGCAGCTCCGGGACCATCGTTACTACTCATTTCCATCACTATCTGTCCTCCCTGAGGCAACTGTGACCAGTGAGGGGCTCAGAGATGATTCTGTGTCTGTCATTTGCTCTGGCCCCCTTCATTGTTCCACACACCTTTCCTCAGCACACGCCCTACCACAGACTCTCCTAGTCAGCGGCATTGGCCAAGGCAAGCATGTCCATGCCCCAGGGCACCCAGAGCCATGAGACAACTGACTCTTCTTAACCCCCTTGCAGAGGTTCCCAGGGCCTGCAGGTTCCCCTCATTCCAGAGCCTCCCCCAGAAAGGTTTCTTGGAGCCCATGTGGCCAGCAGAGAGTAGTGGCACAGAACCATGGTTAACATGAATAAAAACATCCCCTGTTTCGTCTTCTGTTTAGATTAAGTTAATAGAAACTGAGTTATTGCAGCTGACACAGCTGGAGTTAAAGAGGAAATCCCTGGACACAGAGACACTACAGGTATGTAGGGCTCCCAGGCCTGCCCACCCTTCCCCTCCCCTCTGTGGCAAGGCACCTTCCTGGTGCCCTCCAACCCCTTGGCAGCTACCCATCAGTCCAGGGCATGGGAGCTTCTCCAGAAGACAGAGGGCAGGGCTCCTCTGTGGCTGGGATACTGGAAAAAGTTCCCCAGGCCCAGAAGGCCAAGCACAGGCCAACATTAGCTGTCGGGTAGCATGTCGCCAGGCAGGAGGGTCAGAGGAAAGAAAGTTTCATTGCCGAGGCTCACCCCTACCTCCATCTCCATCTCTGCATTTCCTTTTTTGGGAGCGGGGTCACTGCTGAGCTCCCTGTCTTTTCAAGCCATGCTTCAGGGATGTGGGGCTCCCTGAGTAACATCTGGAAACAAGCTTTTTGGTATCCCCAGGATGTCTGGAAGTGAGGGCCACCTGTTTCTGTGTCCTCCCTTCGGGCAACATCTTGGTGAGCTCCAGCCCAGGCAGCAAGCCCTGGCAGACTGTGTTCCATCTGGGACCTTCTGTGCAACCTTAGTGGGTATGGGGTCCCTCTCTGGACCTTAGTCTCCCCAGGTGCACACGAGGGCTGGAAGGAATGGTATGCGAGGCCATGCACCTATGCTAGGTGTTTGAGCACAGCCTTCCATCTGTCACTGTCCTGTGTCTGTTCTTAGTGGAGAGGTTTCCTGTTGTCTTCCAGGCTTCTCAGTGCAGTGAGCTTGCTGGGTCTGCCACGGTGTGCTGTGTGCCCTTGGGCAGGTCACGGTCCTTCCAGGCCTCCCTTTTCTCCTCCGTAGGATGAAGTCATCATGCAGGCCCAGCCTGTGTCCCTCCAGGGCCATCAAAGGAGGGGGAGCTAGCACAGGGAAAATCCTCTGTGACCCTCAGAGTGGTTTTCAGAGATGAGAGGCTTGGAGCTGTTTGCAGAGAAGCCACAGCCATAGCACTTGGGCAGTGCCCTTGTCTCTGCCTGTTGGGGCTGTCAGGGCCTCCACAGCGTTTTAGAGAATAAGTGCAGGCGTGGAACAGGGACGTGCATGGGCTCCAGTTTACATGCACCTACATTTATGTAGAGCCTTCCTCATTTGTGTGGGGTCCCACACCTGCCCTCCTGGCCATTTGCTTCTGCCCACGGGTAAGACCCATGGCTTGTCATTTCTTTTGTTTAATGTTTCTTACCATTCCATTGTCATCAGTCACTAGGATCATCCATGCCTAACCTTAACCCTGCAAAGAAGGGAGCTGCAGGCCTAGGAGAAGGAGGGTAGAGGGGTCTCTTAGCTCACTTCAGGCTAGGGGCATCGGACAGAGCCTCGAACTGAGCTCCCAGCTGAGAACGGAGTGAGTGGAAGATCCAAGACCAAGCCCTTCTCCACCCTGCACCCACTGCAGGGACTCCTGGCGTGCTATGAGCTCATGGCACGTCGGGGATGGTCTTGTGTTGCAGGAGATGATCTCAGAGCAGCGCTGGGCCCTCAGCTCCCTGCTCCAGCAGCTGCTCAAAGAGAAGCAGCAGCGAGAGGAAGAGCTCCGGGAGATCCTGGTACGTGTTTGGCTTCTGTGTTCAGAGTCACACATGGATTCGCTTTTTCTAAACACACTTGCCATTTTTATAAACACTTTTGTTATTCAAGTAAGAGTCATTCATCAAAGAAAAAATGGCAAGTACAAAGGAAAAGAATTTCACTTCTGAGAATTATCTGCTGCTAAAGTCTTGATGCATATTTTCCAAACATTGTGAAGCATGTTTATAGCTATTCACATATGTGCCTTTGAATCATAAAATGGGGCACAGCCCTTTACAACCAGCCGGTTTTCATTTATTCTTTTTTTTTTTTCTTTGAAACATCTCACTTTGTCACCCAGGCTAGCGTACTGTGGCACCAACCTAGCTCACAGCAACCTTAAACTCCTGGGCTCAAGCAATCTTCCTGCCTCAGCCTCCCAAGTAGCTGGGACTACAGGTATCCACTACAATGCCCAGCTAGTTTTTCTCTTTTTTTTTTTTTTGAGACAGGAGCCTCAAGCTGTCCCCTTGGGTAGAGTGCTGTGACATCACAGCTCACAGCAACCTCCAACTCCTGGGCTCAAGCGAGTCTCCTGCCTCCACCTCCCAAGTAGCTGGGACCACAGGTGCCCACCACAACGCCCGGCCACTTTTTGGATGCAGCTGTCATTGTTGTTTGGCAGGCCTGGGCTGGATTCAAACCCACCAGTTCAGGTGTATGTGGCTGGTGCCTTAGCCACTTGAGCCACAGACGCTGAGCCTTTTTTTTTTCTTGAGACCAAGTCTCACTCCGTCACCCTGGGTAGAGTGCTGTGGTGTCATAGCTCACAGCAACCTATGACTCCCAGGTTCAAGCAATCCTCTTGCCTCAACTTCCTAAGTATCTGGGACTATGGGCCCCACCACCATCCCTGAAGGATTTCTTCTTTTTTTAGTAGAGACAGAGTCTCATTCTTGCTCAGGCTGGTCTTGAACTCATGAGTTCAAAAGATCCTCCTGCTTCAGCCTCCCAGAATGGAGGATTACAGGCCTGAGTCATCTTACCCAGCCTCATTTATTGTTTTCAAGCTGTTAAAATATTCCTCTACATTCCTTTGCATGACTGCATTTGGATGTGCCATTATTCAGCCAGGGCCCTGTTGTTGAGTATGGAAATTACTTGTGGTTTGTTCACTTTTATAAGCAGTGCTCTCTGAGCACTTGTTGCTGGGTATTTGAGAACAGCCATGAGTAGTTGTCCTAGGACTTGCTGTGTCCAGGGCAGGCTGTTGGATGAGCTTTTGGCAGGAGTGGCTATTTCCTGCACCTGGACGAGGTGAACTGTGTATATTGTCAGAGTAGCAGAACCCAGCTTAGGAGTTTCTCTCCCAGCTCTAAGGACATCTGAGCAATGAGAACAGAGCCCAGGCACACCAGCTAGGGCTGAAAAGACCAAGTTGTTCCTGTGTCATCATAACTGCACCAGATGTCCTCCGAGCGCCAGTTTGGTCAGGCCCTGTGTAGGATTAGGAGAGTGAGACCAGCTTTTTCCAGGGCCCCATGTGAGCTCCAGAGGCGTGTTCATGCCCTCAGAAGCCCCTGTTCCTCACGATGCCCTAATGCCAGCTTCTACGTGCTGTATTAGTGTGCAGATGGTGCCCCGGCACTGGGGGGTTGACAGCCATATGCTGTGGCCTCATGCTCCTGCCCTCACTAGAACTCAGAGGACTCACCACCTAGGGAGGAAGCACAACCTGGGTAGAGCATGGCCTGTTGGGAGCCCGGGCACCAGGAGAGATGTGTGTCCACAGTCTGGGGAGGGCCTAGGGCACAAGAAGGCAATCTGCTTGGCAGCATAGGAGGGACCCCAAGCAGGTAGGTGGGGCCCCACAGTGATTGGCAGGTCCCTGCACTGACTCCACTCCCTGTGTCACATGCAGCCCTGACCCCTGAGCATGCGGCTGCAGGTATTTGGAGCACAGGCTCCAGAGCACAGTACTTCTGGGGCTTAATCCTGGCCCTGACCCTGGGTAGGTTACTAATCACTCAGAACCTCAATTTCTTCACCTGTAAGGTAGAGTCTACTTCACAGAGCTGTACGAATTAAGTGAATGGGATCTTTAAATAAACAGCACAGGCTGGCACAGTGCTGTGAGAGTGTTAGAGGCTGTCATCACCATCGTCATCATCAGCATCATCTCTTTACTGCCTTATTCCTTAGCACCTAGAACAGCACCTGGCCCAGAGCACCACGCAGTGAATAGTTACCGATGGTAGAGCAAAGGGCCTTTTCTTTTTTTATTTTTTTTGAGACGGAGCCTCAAGCTATCCCCCTGGGTAGAGTGCCATGGCATCACAGCTCATAGCAACCTTCAACTCCTAGGCTCAAGCGAGTCTCCTGCCTCTGCCTCCCAAGTAGCTGGGACCACAGGCGCCCGCCACAACGCCCGGCCAATTAAATGAGATTTTCATAAGTCCACATGGCCTCCAGAAACCGATGTGTTCTGTGTCCTGTGTCCTCTCCCAGCAGGCCTGGACAGCAGCCCACAAGGGCTGAGCCAGGGGAGCTTGATTCAAGCTCCAACTCTGCTGCTTCCTAACTGGCTAGGAACTTCCTAACTCGCCCTGGGCGAGTCCCCTCATGTTTCTGACAACTCCGAGCATGTTTATCTGATAGCCTAACACAGACCAAGGTTGCCTAGAGCTATGGTCCCCAAGCCCTAGGCTGCAGACTGGTATCACTCCCCAGCCTGTTAGGAACCAGGCTACACAGCAGGAGGTGAGAAGCAAGAGAGCAGACAAGTGAGTGAAGCTTCATCTGTGTTTACAGCCACTCTCCATCACCCACACCACCTCCTGAGCACCGCCTCCTGTCAGATCAGCAGCAGCTTTAGATTCTCACAGGAATTCGAACTCTACTATGAACCATGCATGTGAGGAATCTAGGTTACGTGCTCCTTATGAGAATCTAACGCCTGATGATCTGAGGTGGAGATGGAATGCACTTGAATCATCCAGAAATCATCCCCCATTTTCGTATGTGGAAAAATATCTTCCATGAAACTTGTCCCTGGTGCCAAAAAGGTTGGGGACCACTAGCCTAGAGGTTGTTCTGGTCCTTTTTTACTGTTCTGGCTGCCCTGTGGTCTAGGACTCTTGCTGTTGCATCACAAAAGCAGCCCCAGACAATATGTCAATAAATGATTGTGGCTGTGTGCCAATAAAACTTTATTTATGGAAATAGATGTATGGCTGTGACTCAAGCATTATAAAAGTAATCCATGCAGATGTACCAAAAGCAGATGTACCCCAAAATATTTTAATATTTTAAAATCAAAAAGCAATAAATGGGGGGTATTTAAAAAAAAAAAAGGAGAGAGAAGAAAATAGGTTAGGGCCAGTTGACGGGACCTAGATTGTCAACTCCTGGCCTAGAAGAGAACCCTGTAGGATATCTCTTATACAAAATGCAAGTTATGATGCAGCAAATAGCATTTGCAAAGCAGTTGTGCCTTGGTCAAGGCCCCTGAAATGGTGCATGTCAGCAGGACCCTGGGCACTAATTACCACAGAGGTACAGTCCATAAACTTTATTGTTCAGCAGGGCTTTGACCCCCAACTTTGCTTTCTGCTGATTTCCCAGAGCGGCGGAGGTGGGCCCAGTGCCGTGATCACTGATGCGTCAGGGAAAGGGAGCCTGCACGTTTAATTAAATGTTATTCAAGAAATAAAATCCAAGCCCTCAGCTGACAACGCAGAATATTAAAGCATCAATTTCCTGAAGGAAACCTGCCTTAATGAGATTCTCCCAATAAATGGAAAGGGAAAAAAAAAAAAAAAACATGTTAATCCTAGCTGCTAATGTCAGCCCCATCAACCCAGAGAGCGATGTCTTGATCAACAAAAGCTGATGATACTGGTTTACTGGGAAAAAAAGGTGAGGAAGATTCTGCTTAGGCCTCTCTATTCCAGAGGGAGCCAGACCCCTAGAAAGGAGACCCTTTATCCCTGTGATCCCCTAAAGAGAGGTAAAGCCATAACAAGCCACACTCTCATGGCCAAAGGTGCTAATAACAAAAAGTGGAGCTGGAGGAGGTCTATAGCAGAGTGCCACCGTACTCTGCCCTCATCCTATCCCAGGCGAGCTTTTCACTGGTGACTTGGAAAGATACAAAGAGGAAGGGGGAGACCTCATTTGTTGAGTTCAACTTGCCAGAGTTGAATTACTTCATTTAAGACATGTGAAATTCTTAGAACCAAGTAGATGCCTAACAAATGTTTCCTTTCTTACCTTCAGCCCCCTCTTTGCCCCAGACACCAATGTGAATAGGGTCTGTTTAGTCCACTGAACACCACATCACAGTTTTTGACATTCTTATATCCCCTGTTCTATTATTAATTTAATATATTATCTTTAATTTGACTCATTCTTTATCTCATTTTTAAAGGACACTGCATGCCTCAACCATAAATTAAGAACCAGTACTACTTGTCACCAGTAAAAAGTAGCTATGAAGACAAATACAATCCAAACTAAATGTTGTTACTGTAGCTATAGATTGCTGTCCAATAAAAGTGGTAGCCTGAGATTGATCCTGAGATTCACTCTTTCTCCCGTAGAGAGAGGAGTTAGAGAAGTCGTTAACAATATACAAGAACCCACTGAGACTGGTGCATTATATCATCAGTTGTTCAGTGTTGTTTGATGTCACATCTACACACTACGACCTATGTCTTACTTCAATCTGAGTCTGTTTCTGTGGCTTGCACTCAAAGACCCCTAACTGGTATACAATCTCTTGATTATCAGCTCTTCCTATGTCCCTGCCACAGAGATATAAGCATAGACAATGGAAAAATATGGAGGCAACTAAAATCCTTCTTGACCTGGAATCCTGGGCAGATCTGAGTCCTTTCTGACTCATTATCCCCAGATGCAGTGTTTGGTACATAGGAGTCATCAAACCCTCAGCTGTTTGAGGATAGTGGGCTAATACAGCTCCGTGTCCCTCTACTGCATAGCCAAGGACACCAGCTGGTGCTTGGGAAGAAAGTTTCTGTGTTTCTGTGTATGCATCTTCCCATCTAATTCTGTACCTAGAGACTGGAGGCATTTCTCAGAGTGATTGGAGAGAATGCCAATCTTTATTATGGGTGGGCTGAATTTGTTTGGGGGAAGCTTGATTGAATGTCCAATAGTTGCTATTAGTCTTCATTGAATACTAAATATAAATAGGAAGAATCAGAAAAGACAACCAGATTGTGAAAAATCTCCCAAATTTATTTTTGCAGTGCTGTTAAATCCATTTCTGATTAAAATAATTCATCACTTATCTATAACAAGTGATATTGGATGGTTATCCATATGTGACTCTGTCTCAGAAACAGGCACCAAGTTAAAATGATTTTTAATAAAAATACATTATTTTTAGCCAGCAATTTGGTTCCAGGGACTGGTTGCTGACAAAGGGAAGAGCGCAGTTCTGTAAGTCAGTGACTGTTTTCCAGAAAATAAATTACGGAGAAAACAGGAGAGGCAGCAAGCTCACAATGTGATACAAATTCATGGTGCTTACCTTTGTTGCGAGTTTCATTTTTCTTCATTTTTCGTGGGGGATGAGGGTGGGGTGCAGCCATGCTTCTGTTTTTAATGAAGTCAATCAAACAGCCCCTGAATAACTCAAGCTGGCTTTGTAGTTTCCTTGAAAGTGTCATGACTTGGAGAAAATTTGAGAAATGGCCCATTATCTGCCCACATTCGTCAGGTCCTTGGTACGGTATTCAAGGCCCTTCCCAACCTCCTAATCTCAACCCCTCATACTCTGATGGCACCTTAGGTACCCCAAACCTAAGAAACATTAAATTCTCAACTTTCTCCAGGACAGCAGGCATAGTATGTTCTCTCTGAAATAAAAGGAGAGAGACAAGAAAACATATTCATAATGCTTGTGTTTGCACAAAGCAAGGCTAGAGCATGCTTAGGAGACAAAAGAAAGGGGTCACACCAGGCAAAGAGAAAAGGAGGAGGGTGGGGAGAAGATGGATGGAGGATGGACTAGGAGGGAGGGGGATACTTAACTATGAATGGTTTTGCCTCTCGATGTTGAACTATGTGACTGTATCACCCATTCAGAAACGAAAGGGAAGGGAGGAAAAGGAAGAAAGAATGGGAAAAAATGGAAGAAAGGAAGGGAGAAAAGAGGAAGGAAGCAAGAGCGGGAAGGAAGGAATTCCCATGACTTTAGTACCATATCTCCAGGCCTTTGAACTTGCCATTCCTACACAGGGTGACTTGCTCAACCCCGCGCCATATACATCCTTCCATATTTTCCAGGAAAACACCTGCGAATGTTTCAGACTCCAATTTACACATCATCTCCTTGTGAATATATCAGCCAGGAAAAGTTCTCTGTGCCCCCAAAGCATGTTGGTTAGAATGTAAACTCTGGGGGTGGCGCCTGTAGCTCAAAGAGTAGGGCGCTGGCCCCATATACCAAGGGTGGAGGGTTCAAGCCCAGCCCTGGCCATAAATAAATAAATAAATAGAAATCATCTGTAAAAAAAATGAAAAGAATGTAAACTCTGTTGGCAAAACTATAAATATCTTACTCTGCATGGTAGTTCCAGATCCTCGTATGCTGCCCAGCACACAGCAGGTGCTCATTAAATACTGGTTGAATGAATGAATGAAGGCGGAGCCATAAGGAGGTACATTGCATAGTGGTTAAGAGCATGGACTTCAGTGTCAGGCAGACCTGATTAACAAGCGTTGTGTGACCTTGGAAATGCGAATTTTTCTTTTTATTAATTTATAGCTGTATACATTAATGCAAACATGGGGTACATTGTGCTGTTTTCATATACAATTTGAAATACTTTCATCAAGCT